>CAMOHE010043644.1:0-14013 GCA_946598075.1 Artocarpus hirsutus | reverse complement strand
TATACTATTTAATCATATTATTTCTCAATCTTAAGTAGACTGATATTGATAACCTTTATCAATTCATTTCAGTATGGCTATACATTTTACTTCAGTTTAACTTATCGAGGGGCCCATAGATATCTTTCTCATGATAAATGAGGGACAAATTCCTTCTCAATCACTCACATTCCTCACATGATTCACTTTATATCCAACGACAATCTATTCCATCATCCTGTTAAAGATAATATTAGATTGTGTCAAAATATAGAACTTGTCATGTAGGAAACCATGATGATTTCAGGTCAGAGGACTAAGATAATACTATTGTGATGAGAATCACTTATGACAATTACCCATGTAGTATTCTCATAGCGGGTCGATCCAATACATCATTTCTCAAATATGTATCTATGAGTTGACTTAGTATCTCATACGTATGATTAGTAAAACATAATCATCAGTCAAACTTCATACTAGTCTTCATTCATTATTATCCCAATAATAATAATCGACTAGGGATAATTAAGAATATAATTCAATTTTCACCAAAGAGTTTTACTATCAAGTCACATACTTGATGACCTTAGGCAGAATTAACTATTCATAAAATAATAATAATAATAATAATGAAAATGCCTTTTTATTAAAATACAAATGTAATGAAGTCAATATGTGGTCATTACATAATTGGCTTAGGGTACATCACTAACATTTAATCGCCACCCAAAGATCTAATCATGGGTTGAAATTTTGCACCGAATATTTGATAAGCACCTTATTGATGTACAATACCTGAGATAGCACCAACAGTTTATTCTTGCAATCTCTTATGAGTTGGATTCTAAGAACATAACTTGCCTCTCTTAAATCTATCATTTGGAATTTGTTGGTGTGCCATTTCTTTACATTAGATAAAATTCCTACATCATTCCCAATGAGTAAGATATAATCTACATAAAGAATTAAGAAGACCACCTTTTTATCTTTAATGTACTTGTATACACAAGGTTCATCAATATTTCGATTGTCCCCAGATCAAAGGGCATACCAATAATCCGGAGCTGGTGCGACAAATAGAGGTGCCAAATCACGTCCTTGATGTCCTCGTCTGCTATAGGTGGCCCCAGATCAAAGGAGCTGCTCGAGGAGCCCTCAGAACTAGATAATGATAGCTCCCTCATCAGCCACCTAGATCGGCTGGTGCTTGGCCTCGGGATGTCAACAGTGCTCGGCCTTGCTACTATAACCTACTTGGTTGACTGGACAGGTGGGATGTTTTGACTTGGATTTATTAAGCTGGACTCCCTAAACCAGCTGTAGCAGGAAAGGTTGGACTTTCAAAGCAGAAAGGATTGCTATTGAATGGATTCTAACTTGGCGTACAAATCCTCCACTATAAGTGATCACTCCTCAGAGCCTGGTGACAACAATCCTCTCTTGAGCTTCCTCGTCTCCAACGGCAGCCTCCTTTTATTCTTTATCCTCGGTTAACCGATCCTCGCTAGAGACGTCCATGGTGACCTAGCCCGCGTTTGGGCCAGAAGCCCCAACACCCTGACCCAAGGTGGTTGGCACGTCAGAAGTTGCCACCAAGCTGGCACGTTCCTAGACGATAACTCAAGATGTACCAGCCACGGCTGCCCCAATATATAGGTGTTCGCCCTTGCACGACCTAACCAGGTGTCTCCTATTGATCATATCCAAAAACTCTTGCTTAGGTACTGCATCGGCACCTAGCCTCAGTATTTCAACTAGCTGGACCACTCTGTCATGTCCAAGGGACACCCTTCAATGTTGACCTCCATAGTTATCGACTGATCGGTGTTAGTACTGCTGTCCGACCAGGAGACGTCTACATTTTAGGAATCACTAAAGTGTAACACCCATTGATTTCCAAGTAATGGATGAATAACGATGTTAAGTAATTTTTTTTATATGTGTTATGATATATGACATAATGGTGCTAACCATTTAATTTTAAGTGTTATGACAGGTGATGGTCACCTGGAATCGATATGCTCAAAGTGTTCATGTTATTTATGTTGTATGTTTAATTATAATTTTTGTAATAATTTAATGCTTTGATAAGTTTTACTATGTTAAGGCAGATTAGTAGGCCGAAATAACTCTTACGGAACGGCAGGCTGATGAATATAATCGGCAGGCCGAACTAAGCTATTGGTAGACCGAAGACTGTTGACGAGCAATCAACAAAAATCACTCAAAATTTGTGATGATGATGATTGGATAATGATTGTTGATTGATTGGCTTAGTTTTTCTTATTTTGGGTAATAAAACAATTGACTTTTGATTGATTGGATTTAATTGATGAAGTTTCCTCCTTTGAAAAGGTAAAATATGGTAAATTGAACCATTCTTGGAAACTTTGACTTTTTCCCCCTCAATTCCCTCCATTTCCATGTGATGATTGCCTCTAATTAGTTAGAAACTTTAGTATTTCCATGTGATGATTGCCTCTAATTAGTTAGAAACTTTAGTTAAAAGAGAGAGAGAGAGAGAGAGAGAGAGAGAAGAGAAGGATAAGCATCCTACTGAATGATCATTTTCATGTAACATTCTTTTCTAAAACTCTCTCTCTCCCCCGCTCTTTCTCTATACGTTCTCTTTTCCCCTTCTCTTCTTAATTTTTTGCAAATACTTGAATAAAATTGTGGGTTAACGTATAGAAGAAATCAAAAGGAACTTGAGAAGAATCGTTTTGAGGTAAGGGTTCATTTTTTTTCAGTATTTATTCTCCTCAATACGATTGCTATATCTTAGTCTAGGAATTTCTGTTTGCTCTAAAATTTTAATATGTTGTTCATGTATGAGTTATGTGATGCTTCACTAAATTCAACATTAATTGGAAATTTTAATGTTAAGTTATGATGTTTCTTTTTTCTACCACTCACAGAAAAATGTTGCTGATTGGTTATGATGTACAAAAATGTGGTATTTGTTCTAAGGGCAAATGAATGTTTTTTTTCACGAAATTTAGACGATATGATCATGAATATGCAAAGTTATGAACTAGAAATTTTGGTGATGATTTGACAAATATTTTGTGTGATATGGAATTTTCATTAAGACTAGGTTATGAGACTTTTTTTTCAGTGAAATTGTTGAACTTTTATTGTGTGATGTTTTTGTATGATTAAATGATTTTATTTGGTGATGAGAATTTTTGAAGGTACTGTATTGTATGTTAAAAAGTTGTCATATAAATTTTGGGGTCATAGTAATTTTTATTTTAATTATTTGAATATGATAAATGTATGTAACTCACTGCCTACACATAGGAAGTTATTTTTGTCTCTGCCTTCTAATGCACAGTGTGAACTGTTTTAGATTTTATTTGAAGGTAATTTTTGGATATGTTATAGTTCTAGGTGTCTATTATATGTGATAATTTTTGTAGAATTTTTATAGCATGAATATTGTGATAAATGGACCTGAGTTAAGAGTTGTTTACTGCCTAATTATTGCTGGCAGATTTTGTGATGTATGTAGTATAACTTGTTTTGGACATTAAATGGAATTTTTATGATCAACGAAAAATCACGATATTACGTATGTATGTTCTCTTTGTCCTTGCCAAATTTGGTGCCCTAATTGTGTGTATATGTAAAGTTATTAAGTTTTGAATTCATGAAGGTCAGGAATATATTTGTGTTGATAGCTTTGTTTTAATGTCTTAAGGTTAATGAAACATGTTATAAATTTATGTTGTAAGAGATGAATGTATGTGTGATGTTATATGATAATGGATGTTATGTTGTGGCGATTAATTCGTTAAAAATATATGTTAATTGCCATTTTTAATGAATGTATGACATGAATACAATATGAAGTGAGCACATCGAGACCGCGGCGTCGTCACCTACAAATTAAGGTTAAGAAAGCTTATTAAGGTAAGTACATTATCACCTATAACATGATATGGTTTGTAATAGTTGAAATTATGTTTATGATGTTATTTATGATGATTCTATGATGTTTTCATTTTATGTTACTTATGAAAGATTTGATGTTCAAAAGTTATGAATATTTGATGATGACGTGTTTCAAAGTATGAAAGTATATATATATGTATGTATCACCTACTTAAGTGTTGCACATCCCATGTTATGCAATGTTTATATTTATGATGTCATGTTTGGTTTGGGATTAGCTACCCCTCTCCTTTCATAACGGCGTGCCTACGATGATGATTATGGTGCAACACTTGGGCCCTTAAGATAAAATGAATTAAGTTTTAATATGGACAATGTAATGAAAGATATGTTCCTTATGAAATTGTGCCTAGTGCACTATTGTGATGATGGTGATGATGTTGATGTTCATAAAACGTTTTAAGTTGTGAGATATAAATGTACTTACTAAGTATTAGCTTATTCAATTTTATATCATGTTGCAGATAAAGGTAAGAAGATAATGGGATAGGTGGAGGGCAAGGAAGGATGTGTGAGCTAAGCAAGTTGGATTGAAAACGGAAGACGCCAAGAAAGAAGTTTTTAAAACTTATGAACTATATTTTATTCTTTTTATTATTATTATTTCTTTTAAGTATATTTGTTTTTTTTTCCACACTTCGAGGTATTGGAACTTGTTTTAAATTAATTTTTGAATTTTGACAGTTGATCAGCTTGCCGACCATTTCTGGTTAGACTATAGATGAAAAGATCAGCTTTCTGATTACTCTATACCAACTTGCCGATCTAGTGAATTTTAAAACCCTGTTTTGCAAAGCCTCGGGCGGCCTGCCGATGGATAAGAATCGCTCTACCGGACAAGTTTGGCCTGCCGAAGTGTAAAGTTCAGCCTCCCAAACTGTGTAAGCATATTTTAAATGTTTTGATCTTGTTATGGAATTAATGTTTGGTATAATAAACTATTTAATAGATGTTTACAATCAAGTAATTTATATATATAAAAAAAAGTATGCATAGATCCTGGGTATGTTTTCCAAATTATGTTTTCAAATACATGTTTTTATTTATTATAGTTTTACTTTAATTAATAGTAAAACAAATGAATGTAACGATATCTGTGGCATCCGTAAGGGGGCGTTATAGGCTTTAGTATCAAAGCGAATTTCTGTTGTCAATTCATATCGTCACACTTCAGTCCAAGTCCTCCAAGTAAGTATGTTTTAAGTTAAATGATAAGATGCAAGTATGATGATAAGTATAAGATTTAGTTGCCTAATAAGTAATGCCCTAGTAGTGAAAACCTGTCTCATAAAGTAGAAGATTGTTCCTAAATTCATACTCTTTTAGGAAAGTAACAATGGATGGCCATAGAAGAATAAAAACCCGCACTCAGACCAATGAGATGTTGACGACGATGATCACTGAGCTGCAAAGACAACTAGAAGAGCAAAGAAGAGAGATTGTTGAATCAAGGGCTAATGGCCACAACAGCGAATGACAAGGCAATGATGAGCCTCCTCCTCCTTCTCCTCCCCAGCCACAAGTCAATGAAGTTTCAGCTCCTACTGTTGAACCTAGAGCTGCCTATCAGGAACCCCTACTAGTTAGATGGAAGAGGGTTAAGCCGGCGGACTTTGAAGGTTCTAAAGATCCTTTAATTGCTCAAGGATGGCTAAAGATGATTGAGGCCACTCTGAGACTCATGGGCCTCACAGATAATGAAAAGGTTATTTGTGCATCATACTGCCTCACCATGGAGGCCAGGATTTAGTGGGACAGCATCAAACAGAGCAGGAATGTTGATGAGATGTCATGGGCTTACTTCGTTCATGAGTTCAACACGAAGTTCTTCCATATGAACATTTCAAGGAAGCATTACGATGAGTTTGATAATCTGCGCTAGGGAGATGTGGTAGCAAAGTTTGATCAGTTAGCTCGCCTTTGCCCAGGGATGGTTGATGATGAAAGTGAAAGGGTCGGAAGGCTGATCAGGGTTCTCAGGCCAGAGATTGCTGCTATTGTTGATGGGACAAGTCCACCTAGAAGCCAGGAGCAGGTTGTTTTAAGGGCCCAACGTGCTGAGTTCCACTTGTCGAAGCTAAGAAGAAACCAGCCTCAGTCAGGTTAGCCGGCAAGTAATGCAAACACTTAGAACCGCCCTCAACACAAAATCAGCAACAACAATAGTCAACACTAGAGGAACAATAAGAGGAAGGGCAACTCTTAGAACGATCAGAGTCAAGGTAACAAGAGGCATGATGGTGGCCAGCCCAACAACAACGACAGGCAATTTCAACCCTGCACCAAATGTGGAAGGAATCATCCTGGAGAATGTCATCAGGGAACTAATTAGTGTTTATCTGTGGATGAGAAGGTCATTTTGCCAAGAACTGTCCTAACCTGAATAATGCTTAAGCCCAACAGAGAGCTCCTCTAGCCTAGCTCTATCAAATGCAAGCCTCCCTTGAAGGACCATTAATTAACCAAGGAAGACTTGAAGCCCCACCTACAAATGCCCTCATTTACGCTATGACAAAAGAACAGGTGGCTGCTGAATCCTCTAATGTGATCACAGGTCAAATCTTAAGTCTTACTATTAATGCATATGTCCTCTTTGATACGGGTGCCACACATTCTTTTGTATCGTCGTCTTTTGCTAAGAAGTTAGGGGTTCATTTAAAACCAATGAGACAGGGATTTACTACGACACTACCCTCTGAGGAAGTGATAATATCTACGCATTGTCTACGTACAGTACCTCTATAGATTTTTGATAGGGAACTCTACGTCAATCTTATCGTGATTGACATGTATGATTATGACATGATTCTTGGGATGGATTTTCTAAGCGAGTACAATGCTTCCATTGAATGCCAAAAATGAAAAGTGATTTTTCATCCAAATGGTGAATAGAAGTTCGTGTATGTTGGCGAGTCCAGGAAGAAACCTAGTATGTTTTTATCCACCATGAAAGCAAGGAAGTTGTTAGCTAGTGGCTACATGGGCTATCTGGCCAACATTGTAGATAAGAGTAAAGAAGAAAAGACAAGGATTAAAGATGTGGTAGTGGTATGTGAATTTTTAGAGGTGTTTTTAGATGATCTGTCAAACCTACCTCCTGATAGAGGTCAAATTCAAGATCGAGCTCGCTCCAGACACTGACCGATTTCAAAGGCACCTTACAAAATGGCCCCAACTGAGTTGAAGGAGCTTCATTCTCAATTAAAGGAACTTCTTGACAAAGGCTTCATCAGACCTAGTCACTCACCATGAGGAGCACCAGTTCTATTTGTTAAGAAGAAGGATGGCTCTATGAGGCTATGTATCAACTATCGAGAGCTGAACAAGGCAACGATCAAGAACAAGTATCCGTTGCCTTGAATCGATGACTTGTTTGATCAGCTTAAGGGTGCATCTGTGTTCTTAAAGATTGATCTGCGATCGAGATATCACCAGTTGAAGATTAAAGAAGAGGACATCCCAAAAACAGCCTTTAGATTCAGATCGAGGTATGGTCACTATGAATATATGGTTATGCCTTTTGGTCTAACGAATGCACCTGTAGCCTTCATGGATCTGAAGAATCAAGTATTCAAGGATTTTCTCGATAAATTTGTCGTTGTGTTTATCGATGATATTCTTGTATATTCAAAGAATCAGAAAGAACATGAGGAACATTTGAAAATTGTGCTGGAGACATTAAGGAGACATAAGTTATGTGCGAAATTCTCCAAGTGCGAATTATGGCTTGATAAAGTGTCCTTTTTGGGCCATGTAATATCAAAGGAAGGGATTATGGTTGATCCTGCGAAAGTAGAGGCTGTTCTCAATTGGAAAAAACTGACAAATGTAACTGAGATCGGAAGCTTCTTTGGCCTAGTTGGATATTACCAAAGATTTGTGGAAGACTTCTCTAAGATAGCAGTACCACTCACGAATCTAACCCATAAAGGAAAGAAGTATGAATGGTCAGAAGCATGCGAAAAGAGTTTCCAAGAACTAAAGAAGAGGTTAACGACAGCTCAAGTACTGGCAATTCCTAAAGGAAACGATGGATTTATGATTTATAGTGACGCTTCTAAGATGGGCCTTGGTGCAGTCTTAGTGCAGAATGATAGAGTGATTGCTTACGCGTCGAGAGAACTGAAGGACTATGAGAAGAATTATCCTACTCATGACCTTGAGTTAGCAGTAGTTATTTTTGCATTGAAAATATGGAGACATTACTTGTATGGGGTCCAATGCCTTCACTGATCATCAAAGTCTAAAGTACTTCTTCACTCAAAAGGATCTAAATATGAGGCAGCAAAGATGGCTTGGATATGTGAAGGATTATGATTGTGAAATCCTGTATCATCCTGGAAAGGCTAACTGAGTGGCTAATGCTCTAAGCAGGAAGTCAACGGCTACATTGATATCATTACAAACAATGTCTTAGCCTTTAAGGAAGGAAATTCTAGACTTTGGTTTGAAACTTATCACAGGCCAGCTATCAATACTCACTCTTGTTCCAACGCTACAAGATGAGATTCGGAGTAAGCAAGATGATGATGTAAGCCTTGCAAGGATTAAGCATGAAATGAAATGAGGCAAATGTGAAGAGTTTCATATTATGGATGACGGAACTCTGTACCTCAAAGACCGCTTATGTGTTCCCAACGTTGATGGCTTAAGGGAAAGGATCTTGGCAAAAATTCATGACACTCCTTATTCAATTCATCTAGGTGTAACAAAGATGTATAATGATCTAAGGGATAACTTCTGGTGGTTTGTAATGAAACATGACGTTGCCATGTATGTGAAGAAATGTTTGACATGCCAGCAAATTAAAGCTGAACACCAGCGACCTGGCGGTAATTTACAGTCAATCCAGATACCGGAATGGAAATGGGAGGATATTGCAATGGATTTCATTATCGAATTGCCCAAGACTATGAACAGTTATGACGCTATTTAGGTTGTTGTGGATCGACTGATGAAGACTGCGTATTTCATTCCTATCAAAATCACTTACTCTATGGAATGGTTAGCAGAACTCTATGTTAAGGAGATTGAACGACTTCATGGAATCCCTAAGTCTATTATCTCAAACCATGATGGTAGGTTCACATCCAAGTTTTGGAAAAATGTACAGACTGTAATAGGGACCAAGTTGCATTTCATTACAGCTTTCTATCCTCAGACAGAAGGCTAAATAGAGAGGACGAACTTGATCTTAGAGGATATACTTCGGTCTTATACTCTAGACTTCAAGACTAGCTGGTGTAATATGTTACCATTAGCAGAATTCGCTTACAATAACAGCTATTAGGTGACAATTGGGATGGCACCTTATGAAGCCCTATATGGGCGAAAATGTAGGTCGCCTATATGTTGGCATAAAGCTGGTAAAAAGAAGTTGATGGAAGGCATCAACGATAAAAGGACTGATTTTGTCAACAAAACCTTCGAAATGATTAAGTTGTTATAGAAAAGAATAGAGACAGTGCAAAGTCGTCAGAAGAGCTATGTTGATAAAAGAAGAAGACCCTTAGAATTCACCGTAGGTGAATCAATATTTTTGAAAGTTGCACTGATGAAAGGAGTCATGAGGTTTAGGAAGAAAGGCAAGTTGAACCCGAGGTTTATCAGTCCATATGAAATTGTGAAGCAAATAAGCAAAGTAGCTTATCAGCTAAGGTTGCCTTCAGAATTGTCCGCAATGCATGACGTGTTCCATATTTCAATGCTCAAGAAATATGTTACAGACCCTACGCACGTGATTGAGCCACAAGTGATCGAGATACGAGATGACTTAAGTTATGAAGAAAAGCCAGTGGAGATACTTGATCAGAAAACCAAGACCTTGAGAAACAAAGAAATTTCATTGGTCAAGGTGCTTTGGCGAAATCCCCAAGTAGAAGAAGCCATATGGGAACGTGAAGATGACATGAGAACTAAGTATTCGCAACTATTTTTAGTTTCGAGGATGAAACTCTTATAAGATAGGGAGAATTGTAACACCCGCTAATTTCCATGTAATGGATGAATAACGACGTTAAGTAATTTTGTTTTATATGTGTTATGATATATGATATAATGATGCTAACCATTTTATTTTAAGTGTTATGATAGGTGACGATCACGTGGAATCGATATGCTCAAATTATTCCTATTATTTATGTTGTATGTTTAATTATAATTTTTGTAATAATTTAATGCTTTGATGAGTTTTAGTGTGTTAAGGTAGATTGGCAGGCCGAAATGACCATCACGGAACGGCAGGCCGGACCTCAAACCTTCAGTAGGCTAAACTAAGCTATCAGTAGGCCAAAGACTACTGACGAGCAATCAGCAGAAATGACCCAAAATTTATGACGATGATGATTGGATAATGATTGTTGATTGAATGGCTTAGTTTTTCTTATTTTGGGTAATAAAACATTTGACTTTTCATTGATTGGACTTAATTGATGAAGTTTCCTCCTTTGAAAAGGTAAAATATGGTATATTGAACCATTCTTGGAAACTTTGACTTTTTCCCGCTCAATTCCCTCCATTTCCACATCATGATTGCCTCTAATTAGTCAAAAATTTCTGTTAAAAAAGAGAGAGAGAGAGAGAAAAGAGAAGGATAAGCATCCTATTGAATGATCATTTTCATGTAACATTCTTTTCTAAAACTCTCTCTCTCTCCCTCTCATTCTCTACATGTTCTCTTTTCCCCTTCTCTTCTTTATTTTTTGCAAATACTTGAATGAAATTGTGGGTTAACGCATAGAAGAAATCAAAAGGAAGTTGAGAAGAATCATTTTGAGGTAAGGGTTCATTTTTTTTGGGTATTTATTCTCCTCAATACAACTACTATATCTTAGACTAGGAATTTCCGTTTGCTCTAAAATTTTAATATGTTGTTCATGTATGAATTATGTGATGCTTCTATAAATTTCAAGTTAATTGGAAATTTTTATGTCAAGTTATGGTTTTTCTTTTCTCTACCACTCACAGAAAAATGTTGCTGATTGGTTATGATGCACGAAAATGTGGTATTTGTTCTAGGACAAATGAATGTTTCTTTTCACAAAATTTGGACGATATGATCATGAATATGTAATGTTATGAATTGGAAAGTTTGGTGATGATTTGATGAATATTTTATGTGATATGGAGTTTTCATTAAGACTAGGTTATGAGACTTCTTTTTCGGTGAAATTGTTGAACTTTTATTGTGTGATGTTTTTGTATGACAAAATGATTTTATTTGGTGATGCGAATTTTTTGAGGTACTATATTGTATGTTAAAAAGTTGTCATATAAATTTTAGGGTCATAGTAATTTTTATTTTAATTATTTGAATATGATAAATGTATGTAACTCACTGCCTACACATAGGAAGTTATTTTTGTCTCTGCCTTCTAATGCACGGTTTGAACTATTTTAGATTTTATTTGAAGGTGATTTTTGGATATGTTATAGTTCTAGGTGTCTATTATATGTGATAATTTTTGTAGAATTTCTATAGCATGAATATTGTGATAAATGGACCTGAGTTAAGAGTTGTTTACTGCCTAATTATTGCTGGCAGATTTTGTGATGTATGTTGTATAACTTGTTTTAGACCTTAAATGAAATTTTTATGATCAACAAAAAATCACGATATTATTTATTATGTTATTTTGTCCTTGCCAAATTTGGTGCCCTAATTGTATGTAAATGTAAAGTTATTAAGTTTTGAATTCATGAAGGTCAGGAATATATTTGTGTTGATAGCTTTGTTTTAAGGTCTTAAGGTTAATGAAACATGTTATAAATTTATGTTTCAAGAGATGAATGTATGTGTGATGTTATATGATAATGGATGTTATGTCGTTGTAATTAATTCGTTAAAAATATATGTTAATTGCCATTTTAAATAAATGTATGACATGAACACAATATGAAATGAGCACATCATGACCGCAGCGTTGTCACCAACAAATTAAGGTTAAGAAAGCTTATTAAGGTAAGTACATTCTCACCTATAACATAATATAGTTTGTAAAAGTTGAAATTATGTTTATGATGATATTTATGATGATTCTATGATGATTTCATTTTATGTTACTTATGAAAGATTTGATGTTCAAAAGTTATGAACATTTGATGATGACGTGTTTCAAAGTATTAAAGTGTATATATATATATATATATATATATATGTATGCATCACCTAATTAAGTGTTGCACACCCCATGTTATGCAATGTTTATGTTTTTGAAATTATGTTTAGTTTGGGATTAGCTATCCCTCTCCTCTCATGACGGCGCGCCTACGATGATGATTATGGTGCAACACTTGGGCCCTTAAGATAAAATGAATTAAGTTTTAATATGGACAATGTAATGAAAGATATGTTCCTTGTGAAATTGTGCCTAGTGCACTATTGTGATGATGATGTTCAATAAATGTTTTAAGTTATGAGATACAAATGTACTTACTAAACATTAGCTTATTCAATTTTATATCATGTTGCAGATAAAGGTAAGAAGATAATGAAATAGGTGGAGGGCAAGGACAGGTGTGTGAGCTAAGCAAGTTGATTGAAAACGGAAGACGCCAAGAAAGAAGTTTTTAAAACTTGTGAACTATGTTTTATTCTTTTTATTATTATTATTTCTTTTAAGTATATTTTTTTTCTTTCCACACTTTGAGGTATTGGAACTTGTTTTAAATTAATTTGTGAATTTTGATAGTTGGTTGGCCTACTGACCATATCTAGTCAGATTGCCGATGAAAGGATCGGCCTGTCGATTACTCTATATCAACTTGCCAATCTAGCGAATTTTGAAACCCTATTTTGCAAAACCTTGGGCGGCCTGCTGAAGTGTGAAGTTTGGCTTGTCGAACTATGTAAGCAAATTTTAAATGTTTTGATCTTGTTATGGAATTAATGTTTGGTATAATAAACTATTTAAAAGATGTTTACAATCAAGTAATTTACATACATTAAAAAAAAAGTATGCATGGATCCTGAGTATGTTTTCCAAATTATGTTTTCAAGTACATGTTTTTATTTATTATTGTTTTACATTAATTAATGGTAAAATGAATGAATATAACGATATCTATGGCATCCGTAAGGGGGCGTTCCATAAAGTCACTCATTTTTGGATATTCTTTCTAGGAAAATTACCTGCTCAGGTTTGTAGAAACTCAGGAATGTCTAAAGTCCTCAGGTTACGAACTATGGCTTGGTAGTTAAAACTCAAAAGTTACGAAGTTTGGCTATGCTTACATGTTGAAAAAGCAAGGAGCTAACTCCTATTAATAGCTGCCTTAGGTGTGAAACTCAGGCACAAAAACCAAAGAGACGCAATGATTACACTCTTTAGGGAGATATCCAATCGCATGTTGACACATGTCCCTCCGAGCCTCATCACATGACCCTTCATCTTCTATCTCCTAGGGACGCCAACTAAGGCCCAATTTGATCCGATCACACCCTCTTGGCGTAGTCCACCTAATCGAGCACCGACCATGTGCACTATGGGGCTACTATTGGGGGTGTGCTTAGTACCATCGCCTGAGGAAGAAATCCTAGTGGCTTAGCTAAATGTGCTTGACAGATGCTCTAGGAAGCGCGATGCCAACACTAAAAGCTCAACCTAAACTTTTGAGGTGCTTTGTAAGGCCCCTGTTGGCCATGGCGCATGTTGCCACCTCCTCGGATGAACAAGTGCTCAGGTTGGGTTAGACCTACAAACAGGCAGCCACCCACCGCAAGATGCCAACAAATGGCCATATTCTTGCTATCAGATGGAGGTTAATCCACTGGCGGGAACCATGACACATGTCACATACCTTCTAATAGGCCTTGATGTGACGTATAGGTTATAGGTTAATGTGGCGTCCGGCCCGGGCGTACTCCCTCAAGCCTCCATAGGACCCACCTTGCGGGGCCCCCGGACTTGTGGCTCTTATTGGTAGACCATCCCCGTGCCGCCCACTCATCCGTACTGTCCCCTCTGGGGCCCTCTGGCCCCTCAGGGATTTCTTTCGCGTCCCTCGGGTTCGAACCTCAAACCTCCTTTAAGAGGTTCTTATTTCCATCTCGAGTACCAATTAAGCTAGTAGCTT
>CAMOHE010043643.1:0-32533 GCA_946598075.1 Artocarpus hirsutus | reverse complement strand
ATAAATTATTAACATCCCAAAATATTTCCATAAAAATTCTACATGCAATAAACACTAAAAACATCATCATAACCAAAAATTACTTTATAATAAATTTCGTACAATCCAAAACAAGTGTTTGAATTCATAGGCAAAAATAACTATAACCAAAACAGTCAATGAATTACTTGCAATAATTATTCTTAAACAATTAAAATAAATGTATTTAAACCTCAAAATTTATATAATCATCATATTAAACATATACATACAGTAGCATAACATTCCTCATCTCCAAATAAAATTATAAAGTCATATAAAAAATATTATATAATCAAAAATCTCCCAACTTACATTTTAAACAGTTACATAACCTAGGCTTATTAAAAACTTTATAACTCATGCAATACTCATCAAATCATTACCAAAATTTCCAGTCTAATATATAACATATATATATACATCTTCACCAAATTTAGTGCAAAACAACAATCATTTGCAACAAAAACAATAACCATTCAAATGTGCACAAAAACAGTCAGCAATAAATTTCTGTGAGTGGTGAAGAGAAGAAATTCATAACTTTTATATAAAATTCAAAATAATGTGAGACTTGGGGGAAAAATCACATAACACATGTATATTTATCATACTAAAAATTCAGAGTAAAATAAAATTCATTGATGAAGATATGGCAGTCAATTTGAAGAGAAGAAAAATTTCTGACATGCTAAAAAAAATTAAACTCTTACCTTAGGATGAATTCTTCTTAAAACTCCTTGAATTTTCTCCAAAGAAATTTTCAATATTTTAACAAATAATAGCAGGGAAAATTTTTAGAGGATGAATAATAGAAATGTGATAAGAAGAGAGAATGAGAGAGAGAGGAAAATCGAGAGAGAGAATTTAGAGAGAGAGAGAGAGTTATGGAAATAAAGAAAATTCATCCACTTAAAACAAATCAGAAATTTTTCTGATTAAATGCCAAGCCAAAAACATGAAAATGGATAAAATTAAAAGAGAAAAGTCAAAATTTCCAAGATCGGATCGAATTGCCATAAATCGCCTTTGCAAAACGGGAAAACTTTATCCATTAAATTCAATAATTCAAAAGTCAAATGTTTCGTTACCAAAATTAAAGAAATCATACCATAATTATGTTACTTAATCAGAATAAAACGTCCATAAATAAATTCCATCTTATCACAATTTTGTAGAATTTCTGCTGACTACTTGTCAGCTGTCATCGGCCTGTCGATCTCAGGAGTTCGGCCTGCCGATCTCAGAAGTCCGGCCTACCGATGATATACCATCGGCTTGCCATTCAGAGAACATCATTTCGGCCTGCCGATCCGAATGGTCCCGCCTGCCGATCTGTCTTAACTCCCATAAATCATTCATAACATATAATTATACATAAAAATATAATTAAACACATAACATTAATGACATGAACATTTGAGCACATCAATTCCACGCGAGCGTCACCTGTCATAACACTTAGAATAAAAAATGGTTAGCACTATTTATCATATATCATAACACATATCATGAGTATAACACTTATCATCGTCATTAATATAACATTTAACGTCATCATTAATATAACATTATCCGTTACATCAAATTAGGCGGGCGTTACACTCTAGATGCTTAATTGAAAATGTTTGTAATGGTGAGATTGTTTTCATTGGTGATCGAAATGAAAATATTTATACAATTGATGTTGAACAGTGTTTAAGCCAAAATCAATGTTTTTGGGTTTTAAATGATGAAACATGGCTTTGACATAGAAGTCCTGGACATGCTAGCATGCACTTACTTTCAAAGATTTTCAGAAATGATCTTGTTAGAGGTTTAGCAAAACTCAAATTTAAAAAAGACAAAGTCTGTGAAGCATGTCAATTTGGAAAACAAATCAATACTTCTTTTAAATCAATTTTTAAAATTCCTACTACTAGACTTTTGCAACTATACATAGGGATTTATTTGCTTCTTCTAGGACTACAAGTCTAGATGGTAAATGTTAGAAAAATAGTATGCTATGAAATTTTAAAAAATTTTAAATCAAAGTATTTTCTAAACAATAAGTTTGACATGCTAAATACATAAATTAATGACAAATCTTACTAACCTCTTTTGTGAACCGAAAAGCAATAGCAATTTGTGAAGAGAAAGATGTCTTAGAAGAGCCTTAACTAACTAGTCTTTTTTGCTATTCTCTATCCATGATCTGAGTGTAGGTGGTCACATGTTGTACAACTTTTTCTCTAGTGACTCTCCTTCCAACCACTTGAGAATACCTAGAACTAAGATTCTTGATGTTAAACAATAGTTCTAAGAGAGTTTCAGAGTTTCTAAAGTAGAGTACTCAGTCCATGCTTCTCAAATGATCTAAATAACCAAGAAAACTCACCCCTATTTATAGTGGTTGAATTTGGGGCTAAACCTTATCAGATTAGGCCTCAAAATTCGAGTTTGGATCAACTTCTTATGAAAAATGTGTCAAAAATGCGTTTAC
Source organism: Artocarpus hirsutus (assembly GCA_946598075.1). Classification (NCBI taxonomy): domain Eukaryota; kingdom Viridiplantae; phylum Streptophyta; class Magnoliopsida; order Rosales; family Moraceae; genus Artocarpus; species Artocarpus hirsutus. Next base: position 30,033 of record CAMOHE010043643.1, on the reverse strand, counting down.
ATATTAGTCGTTGATACAGACATTTGAAGCTTAATTGTTTACTTCGTATGCATAGTGTGACCTTGTGGCTGCTTTCTTCTCCATCTTTTTGACTTTTATCTTTTGGGGTAGCTATTATGTCTCTATATTTGATCCCTTTGTTTCACTTCAATACTGTCTAGTCATAAACAGAACAAAATAACTTTGCTCTCGTGAGAAAATTAGACTAGCTTAGATAAAAATACAAATGTTAGTTAGTGTAATCAAGTAGTTTGAAAAGTTGTAATACCCCTTGTTTGTTGCAAGTCAAAGCATAGGAAAGGCTGTTGGGACATGATAGTGGATGCAGGTTCATGTGCATGATTGTATTTTCATGACCTCTATAGTTTTGATCTCTTTTGCCTCCTAAAAAAAGTTTTCAAACATGAATGTTCACATGTTTAATTTGAAAGTAACCAATGTCCCTAGTCATCCTTTTCATGTGCACGATTGTATTTTCGTAAATGCTCTCTTGCCTCTTTTTGTGTTTTTTTGCTGTAATTTTTAGTTTTTTTTATGTTTCCTTCGGTTATTTAATTTTTATAATAAATTAGAAATAAAATGTAGATTCTACTCTAGAGCTTGATAGGTTTCAGGATGGAATCGAACGGATTTTAGGATAGAATCTTTTTTGAATATGTTGGAAAACGTAAACATAGTGGAATTTTAAAAATTTTGAATCAAAGCCCTTTTTCAAATAAGTTAGACATATATGTATATAAATTAATTAAAGATCTTACGTATCTCTTAGAATTGGAACCATACTTCTGACAGAAAAAACTTCCACAAAACTGCTATTGAGAATTGCGTCTAGAAGAACTTCAACCAACTAGTATTTTTTGCTATTCTCATTTCCATAGTCGGAGTGTGAGTGGGCACATGTCGCTTAATTCTCCTCTTAGCAACGTCTCCTTTCAACTACAAGAGAAAACAAAGAGCTAAAGTTCAAAATGTTAAACAATAGCCTTATATGAGTTTTAGGGTTTCTTTCACTAGAATAGTCTCTCTAAATTTCTCTAGTGATCTAAACAACAATAGGAACAAGTATCCTATTAATGATGGCTGGTAGGGAGTCAAATCTACTTAGATAAGGCTTCTAAATTTGAAAGTAGATCGAAATCCATATAAAAACACATCAAAATGCATAACAGGATATTTGCTCATCTAGCCTGTCGGTCCCGCCCCTTGGTCGTAACTATTTACGCTTCACCAGCCTACTGGACTTAGGCATCGGCCTGCTGGCCACTCAAATATAAAAATCTTTATATATGTTATTCTGCACAGGAATCTTAAATAGAGCCTTAGTTTTAATTCAAATAACCTAATAGAGAAGTTATCTGATTAAAACAATCATATAAAGATAATCCTATATCAAATAAAGTATATATCCAAATAATTTAACATGTTTATTTTGAACCAATTCATAAAATTAATTCAACCAATAGACTAACGTGAATTATTAAATTCCTATCAATTGAATTTAAACCAATCCAAAAATTAATACAAGTTACCAATATGTAAGAAAATACAGTGTATCACTACAAGAAAGATTGTGAGCTAACACAGGGGACTCGATGGACATATATAGATCAAGCTACCATAATTATAATATAATATATCCCATATATATATTTTACAATTATCAATTCCAAAGCTATTCCACTAAATACTTTAAGTTGCACTCTTGAACTATATAAAATTACGAAACTCGAATAAGTTTGTAGTCTATGACATATCATAAAGTGTAACATCCCCATAGGATATTCGTAAGTAGCTTAAGGATAAATTCTATTTTACCTTCTTGATTATTTTTATCTTACGTTCTATTATCTCACCATTGGAACACTTACTATCCATAAATAGTATACCATTTGGTTACACCTATATCCAAATGGTTGAGCGCTCTAGTTTCTAATTACAGATTCCTATGAGAGAGTATCATTAACTCTACAAAAGAGCTATGAATTCCATATCTATTAATAACAAGTTTACATCAATTAAGAGTCATCTCTCTAACGTACCAATATGTGTATTGTCATCTAATTCAGGATGTCACCCTTTAATGCATCAAAAAACACAAGTTAATAATACGGACTCATTAATTCATTTCAGGGTTAAGATGTGATACACATGATTGTCTAAAGTGAATTTATTTAAAGAAATCAAATCAACCCAACTTTTGTGCCAATCCGGTATATCGTTACTTACGACAATATAACAATATTTCTACTTGCAAAGTCCAACTCCGATAACTAAGACAAGTCATCTCCCACAAGAGATGTAGACAATATAACTATCTTAACATGAATAAAGTGCCAAACTTTATTCCCTTAATTGTAAAACTTATCATTTAGACTACCACCTTTAAGATTCATGTCTTCCGTCTAATCTGTCCATCATATCATATACTTAATATAAATAAACATAAAGAGGGCAACATTTAATATATAAAAAATAATAATAAACTCTTTATTGATTAAATGTCTTTAAAAAATATTACATCATTTAATCCTTAGGGCACTTTGTCTAACAATCTCCCACTTGCACTAAGTGAGTAAATATGACATGTTTTGCATTCCCATAGCCTCTACATGCTTCTCAAAAACCCTCTTTGGTAGTTTTTTCATGAAAGGATTAGGTATATTGACCTCAGACGTGATCTTACATACTGTAACATGTCCATCTTCAATAAAGCCCTTTATCATATGATACTTCTGATGTATATGTTTACTCTTCTTGTGAAATCTTGGTTCCTTAGTATTAGTTATCATTGGAGTGTCATCACAATACATTGACATCAATTTACCTATGTCTGGAACTACCTCAAGATTTCTAAGGAACTTACAGAGCTACAAAGCTTCTTTTGAAACTTCACTAGCTACCACATACTCAGCCTCTATCGTTGAATCGGAAGTGAAATCATGCTTGATGCTTCTCTAAATGATGACGTCTCCTCCCAAAATAAACATAGATTCTGAAGTCGATCTTCTTGAATCCAAACAAAATTAAAAAACCGAATCAGTGTATCCAAGAAATGTTAGATTCTCACTAGAATACATTAGCATATAACCTCTAGTCCTTCTCAGGTACTTGAAACTATGCTTGACTGCAACCTAGTGGTTTGGTTCTGGATCCAATAGAAATCAACTCACTATCCCGACTACAAAACATATGTCAGGTCGTGTGCAAAGGATAGCATACATGAGACTACCTACTGTGAAGCATAAGGCACCTTCTTCATGTGATCTCTCTCTTCATCAGACTTTGGAGAGTCTTTTTTAGAAAGAGTAATTCCAAACCTAGATAGTTGCCCATCTTTCTTATAATTTTCCATTGCATACTTCTCAGGAATCTTATCTATGTAGGTAGCTTAGGATAAAGCTATCATTTTGCTCTTCCTATCTCGAAAAATTTGGATACCCAAAACATAATTAGCTTCTCCTAAGACCTTCATGTCAAACTGCTTAGTCAACCATAATTTTACCCATGATAATGGCCCAACGTAATTGGCAATAAGCAGCATGTTATCTACATTGAGTAGTAGAAAAATCACTTTAACATCCTTAATGTGTTTGTAAACACACAGTTCATTCACGTTTTGTTAAACCGATAAGTCTTGATCACTTGATCAAATTTTATGTTTTGAGAATGGAAAGCTTGGTTAAGTCCATGAATAGACTTTAGCAGCTTACAGACCATATTCTCTTAACCCTTAACTTTGAACTCATCTGATTGTACCATATATATGATCTCATCAAGATAAAAATTTAGAAAGGCCATCTTTACATCCATTGGCCAAATCTCGTAACCAAGGGCGGCAGTAATGGACAAGAAAATACGAATTAACTTAAACATGACAACATGTGAAAAGGTTTCCTCATAATCGATTCATTCCTTTTGCATGTATTCCCTTGCTACTAGTCTACGTTTTTAGGTTTCAACTTTCCCATCTGCACCTCTCTTTTTCTTGTAGACCCCACTTGCCCCTGTGGATTTTAACCCTTTGAGAAGGTCTACAAGTTCCTAGACTTGATCATTCTTTATAGACTTTACCTTAGTGTTCATAGCTTCTATCCAGATCTTCAAATAAACATCCTTCATAGCTTCTTTGTAAGTGTAAGGATCCCTGTCATATTTAACCAGTTCAGCCAAGTAAGCTTCACCATTGAACATACACCTCTCGGGTTAAACCTCAATACTCCCATTATGCCAAAGCTCTCTAGGTTGTAGGTTGTTTTTCAGTCGGTTTTTCTCCATTGATTAGACTACTTTCAACTAGAACCCCTTGAGTAATCGAATTACTCATCAACTTTCGAGTACCACTCTACTATAAGACTTAAAGTTGTTCATGTAACTTTCCTCAAGAAAAGTAGCGTTCGTTGAAACCACGACTTTATTTTCTTTTGCATTATAACAATAATCTCCTTTAGTCCTTTTTGGATATCCTACAAACATAGACACTTTTGAACGTGTTTCCAACTTATTTGCTTCCTTGTCCAAGACATGAGCAAGACATCTCCATACACGAATATGGTTTGAGGATGTCTTCTTGCCCATCCACAACTCGTGAGGAGCCTTAGGAACCAATTTTGAAAGCACATTGTTGAAAAGATAAATACATTTTATAGTGCATATCCCCAAAAGGGCAAAGACAATGTCGAATAACTCGTCATGGACATAACCATGTCTAAAAAAGTACTATTCCTTCTCTCAGCCACATCATTCTCCTACGGAGTGCCTAGTGCAGTCAAATGGGATAAAGTCCCATTTTCTAACAAATGTCCTAAGAACTCATCGAAGAGGGATTCTCCACCTCAATTAGATTGAAGTGACTTTATGGATTTACCTAATTGTTGTCCTACTTTAGTTAGAAACTCCTTGAACTTGTCAAAAGTTTCACTCTTATGATGCATTAGGTAGACATACCAATATCTTGAGTAATCATTAATAAAAGTGCAAAAATACTTATACGCTCCTTGTGCCTTTATGTTCATGGGACCATAAACATCATTATGCACAAGTTCTAGGACCCTTTCGGCTCTGTTGCCCTTAGACCTGAATGGTCTTTTGGACAATTTGTCCTCTAAACAAGATTTGCATTGTGGTATAGATTCCACCTTTAAATAACTTAAAGGTCCATCCCTTACCATCTTTGAATCCTATTCAGGCTAAAGTGACCTAATCACAATTGCTAGAGATAAGTCTTATTAGAGTGAGAAGTTTTAAGTCTTTTAGAGTTATCTTTAATTTCAGTGTCTAGTAGTGATTCCATCTTAGGTTTGATAAAATATAGGTTGTTTTGCATCCATTCACTACGAATAAAAGATTTGTTTTTATGAATCACAAATTTATTATTAAAAGAAACTAAATAAGAATCCTTAAACAAACAAGCAACATAAATTAAATTCCTTTTAAGTTTAGGAACATAAAAACAATCTCTCAAAACTAAACTCCTATAACTATCAAAATAAAGATGGACGTCTCCCACTACTTCAACCAATATTAAGGATTCATCGCCCATCCGTAACGTGAAGTGCTCATGTAGTAGACTTCTTGTTTTCTTGAACCCTTGCAAAGAAATACAAACATGATTAGTCTCTCTAGAATCTATGACCTAAATGTCACTTGATTCTTCAACAAAACAAGTCTTCACAACCAGAAGTTTGCACTTACCTCTTTTAGATTGGAAGTCCTTGTAATCTTATTTATGTGCCCAATATTCCCATAGAAAAAACACTTTGTCTTCTTTGGGTTCCTCTTCCTTTTCTTTTTCTCCTTGCCTTCTACTGGAATAGAAGAGACTTCACATTCTTATACTTTTGCTTCTTTCCATTCCCAAAATTGGAATTGGAACCAGACACAATCGCCAAGTTCGCTTTGCCACCAACTGGAGCTTCCATGATCAAATTTTCAAACTTCTATAACTACTTCATCAACTTAGTCAGAGTCACATCATGTCTATTGCTTAAGTTATAAGAAGCTCTAAGCGAGATGAACTCCTCAAAAAGAGTCTCAAAGACCATAGTCATTGATGGCTCGACATCAATGTCGATTCCATGAGTTTGAGCCTCAATGAGGTAACCCTTTGGTAACCCATGACCAACATTATATGTCTTTCATAGGCATCCCCAGTCTTTGCTTGCAATTGAGAAGCTTTTAAAGAGCCCCTTCCCACTTCGTTAATGCTTGGCCACTAAACATGTCATCAAGATTATCCATGATCTGATAAGTAGTCTCATGATCTTCATATTGAGCGTGTAGCAACTTATTAATGGTAGCCATGATATAGCAATAGGCCTAATCATCAACATCCTTCCAGCGATCATACATTTGGATTTTTCGTTAATGGATTCATCGGTAGGCATAGGAGAACACATTATGGATAGCACAAACTTTAGTTTCTCAAGGAATAGGACAATATTTAGGTTTCGTTTCAAATCATTTAAGTTCTTGCCAAATAAAGTATTTTTATCGAGCATCAAAGATAAAGGGTTTTTAGATATTTTTTATCTACAATAAAGATTCATATATTAAACATAAGCAAATATTCAATAATAATTTAGTAAGATAACACAAACAAGTAAGCATACAATGTATTTATGTGTCAAAACCTTGAAAATATCATAACCTTACAATGATTATTCTTAACTCAGAATTCAACAAGCCGCTTAGGGGAAAATTGTTGAATTCAATTAGGAACATGGATCCCTTTTGATTAGTACATACCATTCAAGCCCTGTCTGATCTAGCATATACTAATAATCATTTTCATTGACTATTAACTTTATTAATAGAGCTCCTAGAGGAGGTTAATAATAAAATTAATCTTGAGTATTAACCATCATTTCAACTACTTTATCTACTATTTATAATCGACACCTATGGGTAAACAACGATAAAACATGCTAAAGCAAATTATCCTCTCAAAGATCCAACCTAATACATGATGCATCCCTTTCTAAGGATCGAAACCACCATGTGCTACATATGGACCAACAATAAAAGCCTTAGGTCCTCTTTTCAAAAACCTTCTCCCACTCAATATTTTAAAAACAAGGTTTTTATGTTAGCATGCATGAACAATTTTTAATGAGCTGTTCTCTCTATTCTACATGACATTTTATCAACATGCATAGCAAAACTTATTATAATGCAGATAAGCAATGCAATAAGTAAAGCTACAAGCAATATAATAACAAGTCATGATATTATGGTTCTACTCTAGAGAAAAGAAAATAAAGTTTACAATAGATTAATCAAAACATATATCGATTCTTCATCTTGTATCTTCTCATTGTATCCTTCTTCATGTGGTGTCTGTCTTCAACTTTCAATCTCATATAGATCAAAATTTTATTTTTTTGGTTATTTATAAAATTTCATGTTTCTCAAAATTGTCTTAAAAAAAATAAAAAACTACACTAAAAAAAAACACCAATTTTTTTTTTGAAAGGGTTCTACCCTAGACCGGCCTGCCAGTCTATAACCACCGACCTCCTAATTTCATACAAAACCCTATGGCTCTGTCAACGTTCGGCCAGCCAGTACAGAGTAACTAGCCTATCGCCTGACACTAAACCAGCGCTTTTTTTTTCAACCTTTTGCAAAAGACAATTTTTATGCAATTTTTTAATTTATTTTTCAACAATTCAAAAACATAAAAATTTATAAACATAGGAAAAACATATAAAACTATAATTATCTCCATCTTCTAGATCCGTCTTCTCTTTGAATAATTTTTTTTATTACAAATTTACAAACCATGATTAAAATAATTAATCCTAGATAGTGATGATAAATCGTCATCTAATTACATGAAAAACCTAGATACACATTTTAACCTCTAAGGAATCATAACCAATAAAATTAATGAATTAATATAATAATTAAAATAAAAATTTAATTGACAATAATTAATTGACAAACATTCACCATATAATCCAATGATAACATATAATTATATAGAAATCCTAGAGTGCCTACTCTCTAAAAATATAATTCAAGCATAGGAGAAATTAAGATCACAAAATTTATGTACATAACAAGATCACAAAAAATCTTCATAAAACAATAGCTTTAATACCAATTGTTGGAAAACGCAAACGCAATGAAATTTTAAAGTTTTAAATCAAAGCCCTTTTTCCAAAAAACAAGTAAGACATGATATGTATATAAATTAATTAAAGATCATACGTTCCTTTAAGAATTGGAACTGCACTTCTGACAAAAAAACTTCCATAGAACTGCTACTATGAATTATGTCTAGAAGAACTTCAACCAACTAATCTTTTTTGCTATTCTCTTTTTCATGACTAAAGTGCAAGTGGGCAGACGTCGTTCAATTCTTCTCTTAACAATGTCTCCTTCCAATTACAAGGAAAAACCAAGGGCTAAGATTCGAGATGTTAAATAATAGCCTTATAGAAGTTATCTGATTAAAACATTCATATACAAATAATCCTATATCAAATAAAATATATATCCAAATAATTTAACTTTTAATCTTGAATTAATTCATAAAATTAATTCAACTACTAAACTAACATGAATTATTAAATTCCTATCAACCGAATTTAAACCAATCTAAAAATTAACATAAGTAACCAATATGTAGGAAAATATGTTATATCGTTACATAAAATATTGTGAGCTAGCAACGTGGACTCGATGGACATATATAGATCAAGTTTCTATAATTATAAAATAATGTATCGCATATATATATATATATATATATATATTTTACAATTATCAACTTTTAAACTATTTCACTAAAAGCTTTGAGCCATACTCTTGAACTATATAAATTTACGAAACTCCAATAAGTTTATAGTCCATAACATATCATTTCATAATCAGTTAAAGGATAAATTCTGTTTTACCTTCTTGATTATTTTTGTCTTATGTTCCATTATCTCACCATTGGAATACTTACTATCCATAAATAATATACCATTAGGTTACACCTATGTATCCAAATGATTGAGCACCCCAGTTTCTAATTAGAGGATAATACCTATAAGAGAATATCATTAACTTGACAAAAGAGCTATAGATTCCATATCCATGAATAACGAGTCTGCATCAATCAAGAGTTATGTCTCCAACATATCGGTATGTGTACCATTATCTAATTTAAGATGTCATCCTTTGATACATCAAAAGACACAAATTAAGAATTCGGGCTTATTAATTCATTTTAGGATTAAGATGTGACATATTTGACTGTCTAAAGTGAATTGATTTAGACAAATAGAATTTTTAATCAAATCAATTCAACTTTTGTCCTGATTTAGTATATCATCATTATAACAAGATACTAATGCTTCTATTCGTAGAGTCCAACTCCTATTACCAAGTCAAGTCTCTTATATTAAGAATGTAGACAATCTTAACATGAATAAAGCACCCAACTTTACTCCCTCAATTACGAACCTTATCAGTTAGACTATCACTTTTAATATTCATGTCTTTCGATAATCTATTCATCATATGTACGATCTTAAAGGTCTAGACTGATAACCTCAAACTTTTGTTTGCTTATTATATATTCAACATAAATGAACATAAAGAGGAAAACATTTGATTAAATGTCACTAAAAATAAATAATAAGCTCTTTATTTATTGATAAAGAGGACAACATATGAAAATAAATAATAAATTCGTTATTGATTAGATGCCTCAAAAACTATTACATCATTTAATCCTTAAGACATCTTGTCTAACAGAATAGTGGTTGCTTAAATTGTCTATTTTAAGTACACTTGCAGAGAATTGCTAAAACTATGGATGTTGAACTAAAATGTTGGGCTGTAAGGAGAAAGGGCAACATGCGTGCATTGGTGTCGTCATTGCAATATGTATCTTCTACTATGTATTTTTTTTATACTTTGCCTTATATTTCTATATTTTAGTACACATGTAATCCGTTCTTTATCTTCTATTTTATGAGATTACTTTAACATGTCGTACATGATGATGAAACTATCACATATTTTCTACTAGATTGGCTTCTTTCATAGGCAAACCTTAGCTAGAAATTTCGTCTTTGAAGAGGGATGGTTATTGGTGGAGACGTGTATGATAATAGAACATGCACTAATTATGTGAATGCTAGTGATACTAGTAAACCAATTGTGCATCCATCCTCGTAAGGTTCAACAAAAAGGAGCCAATCTTCAACAAAAGTTTATTACAAAGAAGACTTTTGATATCCTTTAGTTAACTTTTTAAATACTTTGGGTAATGTTTCTCCTGACTCATGGAAGAAGCTTCCTCATTATAGAACTAGTGTTGCAGGTATTTATGGTCTTGTCTGGATGAATCATATTTTTAATCTGGTTTGATGCTTAAATAGGAAGCTTGGAAGAAGTTCGAGAAGGAAGAACTTTCTTGGTTACAGTTAAGAACTCATCTTTTTGGAGTTTGTGAACTACTACAGAGTGTTTCAAAACAAAATTGGAACTTAAACACTGTAGCAAACTTTTGTTTTTCAATGTAATAAACTTTTACTTTTCACTATAGCATATGAGAGAGCTTTACGCTGTATCAAGTTAGAACTTAAAGTTTCAACTAACTTACCAAACTAAGCCTAAAGTTCCAACTAATTTGCCAAACTAAGCCTACCATTTACAAGAAAACTGTATTACTATTTAGTTATAGTTAATAATACCATATTGTTATTTAGGAAAATTTTATATTATTACCATCTGTTATATTGAAATATGCATTTGGTACCCTAAGCTTTAACTATTTAATATTAGTATCTTGACTTTTGAGAAAATCTCTTTTAGCAACTTGGAGTCTTTTTTAGGACATGAAAATATAAAAATACCCTTTTGCATAGTTGACTAAAAAAACTTAAAAATTGAAAAAAAAAAAAAAAACCTAAAAATTTTCAATACATTTTTAGACCTCCATCGCCCAACCTCTCCATTCCCAGCCCACCAGCACCTCACCACCCCCCAACACACCCCTTCACTGTCGTCGCCCTACCCCCCAACCTAGGCCCTCTATGCCACACCGCCCCTACCCTTGTCGCCCCACCACGTAACACCCACCAGCCCCACTAACCCAAGAATCTTGATGAACCAATCTCTCCATATTTTTGCCTATCCCTAGTCAATGACTTTGAGTTCGACGGCCCTCATCGTGAGAAGTGGACTACCGCCTACACCATCCTTCCTTTCCTCAAGGATCAAGCCCTAGCCTCTCTGCTCAAGTGCGATTTCCCTCTCAAGCTCTCGCTCATCCACTTCCTCTCAACCACGGAGAACTGTATTCTAGGTTCTTCATCACTATTGTCTTCGATGGTGAATTGAGCCTCCTTGTCGACAATTTGGCTAAGGGGGCCCACACGAAAACCCAGCCCTCAAGAAAGAACCACGACCAAGCTCTGGGCATAAAGCCATTTTCTTCTTCTTCTTCTTCCTCTTATCCACCAAAGATGGCAAGCTTCTTATGCAGGCTTGCTAAATCCATTCCATTAGCCTTTTCCAATGCCTTCAGAAGCCGATGCAAGTCTGGCCATAGAATCCCCTTTAGAGCCCTCGCAGTAATTTCTAGAACTGGTAATTTCATCTAAGGTTTACTCTTCTTTGTTCTTGTTCAAATGTGGTGTAATTCATAGCTAAACCCATGTTTTGATTAATATAAGAGTTCTATATTTGTTGGTTAATCAATTGGTCATTATAGATTTTTTTAAAAACTTCAAAAAAATGATCCGTGAAAATGGTTGAATTGTTTTTTGTTTCCCTTGTAAAAATAGGTTTTGAGGTTTTTTCGGATCAATATTTTTTTGGAAGAAGAAAATAATGAAGAAGAAGATTAAAGAAGATGAAGAAGAGGGTGTTGGAGAAATGATCAAAAAGTTTGTTCTTGTGTTTTTTGTGTTGGTCTTGTTGGACCAATATTTGATTGATCTTTAATGGAAAAAAATTAGGGATAGGGATAAGAAGGGCTTTAGGCATTGGGATGAGAAGAGGACAGTAGAATTTTTTTTAGAAATATTTTTTTTTTCAATTTTGGGATTTTTTTGTAATTGCTAAAGATTTTAGTCAACTGTACTAAAGGGTAATTTTGTATTTTCATGTCTAAAGTACTAAAAAAAGGTTTTCTCAAAGGTCAAGGTACCAATATTAAATATTCTAAAACATAGGCTATCAAGCGCATGTTTCAATATAACACAAGATACTAATTTGAATTTTTTTTTGGTTTTTTTTTAATTGTATTTAGTTTATTTGGTTTCAATTTGAAAAGATAATTAGTGGGTTCCAGAATAGAATCTAGCTAGTTTCATTTTTAGAACCTATCAAGTTACCCTCTAGCACCCCTTAATGGCAACCGGAGGCGGTTGGTATTTCTTTGTTTCAAAGAAAATATTTTAGAATCTAAAAAGTATTAACTTTGGAACCTATTAGATTACAACCTAACACCTATACCAGCAACCGGAGGCGGTTGGCATTTCTTTACTTTAAAAAAATATATTGGACTGTTAGGTTTTAAGTTGGAACTGATAGGTTACAACCTGGCACTCGCGCCAATAACCAAAGCCAGTTGGCACTTTTTTGTTTAAAAAAATATGTTGGAACATGGTAGGTTCTAAGTTGGAACCTGACAGGTTGCAATCTAGCACCCCACTCCGACGATTAGAGGTAGGTTCTAGTGGGCTACACAACAAAACCTAGCAGGTTTTGTAGGTTTTGGAATGGAACCTGGCAAGTTTTATTTCGGCATCCCACATCAGTAAGTGGCGGGAAGAATAATTTAGTCTTTTAATAATTCCTCAATTTCTTATAGAGAGGCAGTTTTAATAAGTAGTTTATTGGAAAGTATTTTTAATAAGATGGTGTATTTAGGAGGCATTTTTGTAAGTTTCTCGAAAAATCCAATACAGGATTTAGAAAACAAACCATGTTAATAATTCATAGATATAATCTTTAATTTCCTATTTTTCACAAACCAATACCAAAAATTAGGCATATTATCTTAATTGACAATCCAGCTTAAACTATGAAAATAATGGTTGGAAACACACACACACACACATATAAGGAATAATATGACAAGACCTTCTTAAAAAGTCCTGTCTATAAGTCTCATTTTTTTAAGCAATTGAATTTAATTCCATAGTTTAAAAACTTCAATTCTACAACAGGCTCTCCTTTACACAATCAAAATTAAAAAATTTAAATACCAAATAATTAAAAAAAAAGGAAAAAATGTTGGTACCCAAGCGGCGGCAACCCAACAATTTACGTTCGCAAGCTCGACAACCTCCACTCGGCCTTGACGACCACCTTGCTTGGCCATGTGGTCACAAGCCTTGACGCAAGGTCACTCGACCCAGGCTATGAAAGAGTACAGTTTGCCCATGCGTAGTGATTGGCGACCCATAGCTTGCGATCTAAGCTCAAACCCAAGCGACAAGTTCTGGTCTCAACAATAGGGCAGCTAGACAGTCGAGGAGAGGGGGTTGACTATTGTCCTCGATTGCCCATGAACACCATATTCTCGACAACCTCTACCTCCGCCTTGCAAAGTCCCACGATGGTTGTGAATTGAGGTCACCAATGATTCCTCCTGATGGTGTTCCCCTCCCAATGACAGTGGAAGTGACGGTGGCAGTGGCAAAGGTCTGGTGGAGGTTTTTTTAATATTTTTTTTAATTTTTATGTTTTGGATTTTTTTTTAAACCTGGTGTTCATAATCTCATTTAACTATTGGTGAGTTTGTTTAATTTTAAATGTCAAATACATATTTTGTGGTTAAAAAAGGTTCTTATTGATAAGACTTTTTAAAAGCTTTTATTATAGTTATTCCCTACATATATATGTATGCATATATATATATATATATATATATGTATGTATTTATATAGATATCCAATGTCAATAGGAAAAAAAACATTGACTTACATATTCGAGTATAGAAAGCACCGCACATCATAGCCAAAAACAAAAAATCTAGAATTTAGCTTTTTGAATTTTCGTTTTTCAATTACAGTCAAAAAAATAAGATTAATTATGCATAAAAATTCTAAAGTTCATATATAATCTATAATATAATTTTAAAAAGAAATTATGAGTTCAAAAAAGCGTAAATGCTCTAATGGTATACGTTAAACCTTAAATTTTTGTAATATCTATAAATTTTAGAGCTCAATAAAATTTTCACCGTAGAAGATTTAGAATATACTTTAATTCATGACTTTAATTTTTGGAGAGATGGCTACACTCTTATTATATATACTTTTGTTGTTTTTCATCAAAGCATACATCCTTTCATAGATACAGACAAATCTTTTGATAAAAGTTATAACCCCTTGTAGCCAATGAAATTTTAACATTCTAATAATTATTAAACTAAACAAATAAATAATAAATCAAATAATTTTAATAGGCGTTTAATTAATTATATAAGCTATTATTCTAATGTACCAAACAAGCCTCATGGAATTGGAAACATAGTGACATGTCTTTCGTCGCCGTTGTTGTTGATATAACCTTTCCTGTTTTGTTCGGGGACGAAATGGCCTAGATGGTGAAGTCTCGTTTTGCAGTATCGTTATATAATAAATCATCACCAACGATGAGCATCAACTATCTTTAATTTGGCTCAACTCCACTCTCAGCGTAATTGTAGACAGAGAGAGGGAGAGGGAGAAATTCGGGAAAATATTTTTTTCCTATTAGACAAGATAATTAGGATAAATGCTTTTAGTTGTTTCTCATTTTTTAGGTTATCTTACCTATCCTTTATTTTTAGATTAAAGTCCAAATTTTATTTAAAAAATCTTAATCAAATGGATTTGGATAATACAAGAAAGTAATCAGTATTGCTTACTATAGACAAAAAAGATACAAACCAAAACAAGCAGTCTTAAAAGTCAAAAAACAATTACTATGGATTTAAAAAAATTGAAATAACTCAATTAAAGCATCTGAAATTATTATTCATAATTACATTTCTAAGATCACAAAAAAAATCATTCATTTTTTTATAATCAATACCAATACAAAAGAAGATTAAAAATCCTAACAATAAGGATGAAAATATCATTATCGACGTAAATATGGATTCTCCAAATTTATAGAAATTAAATATATATATATATATATTGGTGTCTGTAGAAGTTCTCTGATGTAACCTAAAAGTCTATAAAAGAAAAAACAATACATTGTGTACTCTACAAAATCCATTTTTTTTGCCAATATGTATTTCGATATTTTTTTCCTAAACTTTGTATGTGGATAAAAATTTCTTTGATATTTCTGAAATTTCCACCAAAATCTCAAAGTATCTAACAGGTGTGAAAAAAATTTCTCCAACAATTTTTAAGAAATTTCATTAAAATACACACAGGAGATATTCTGGGACTTTTATAATTACAAAAATTTTAGTGAAAATTTTAGAAATATCTGAGAAACAAGCCTCAGTTGAGTAAAATGTGCTTTCTCTTTGCCATCTTTATACTGAAATGACGAAGTTAAGGGTGCATCTATCACAAATTTAGAAGTATAAGAATGTTACTAAAGTAACTTTCTTAAATATTAACTTTTGAAGCAAAGAAAACAAAATGAAAATTAAAGAATAACGGAGCTAACTAATTAGCTCTTGTATTGAATTAAAGCCACCATTAGATACATAATGAAACAAAACACCGAATTAAAAGCCAACTTTTTAGCTCAAATGAATTGATAATCGCAAGATACTTATTTAAACAATGGATTGCCTGTCATTGTTCTATATATCACTTCTTTCTTTTGTTGCAAGTTCCCTTTCAGATTTCTAACTCTTGCCTCAACTCTGGCTGAAAACCCAATGTTGGTCATCTTCTTCGAGTTGTTCTTCTTTCTCTGCCACATTTTATCATCATCGACATCCTTCCCACGGTACTTAATCTCTTGGATCACATGATCATCCATGGGAAAGAACAATCTTTGGATGGCAATATCGATAAAGTAAGGAAGAAGAGAGACAACCACAGCAAGGAATGTGACCATCCAATACAGTGGTGAAGTGCCTAAAGACTCCACCAACAGGTGCAATCCTCCATTGGAGTAGGAAGGAGATAATGTACTATAAACAAACAAGATGTACCAAAGGAAGATGCTGCCCGATATGAAGAGGTGGATCCAAGTGAAGTGGTTGATAATGAGAGAGATTTGGCAGTTCACTGTCCAAATTATGCAGGTGTATGTCATGGCACCTAGGCGTGTGAGGTCCGCAACAGCTCCGTCCTCCTGGAAGGAGTTTGGAGAGAGGATGTAGATGTTTGAGAGAAAGATGACTAGGGAAAAAACCACGCTGTTTAATATCCAGCCTATGCTTCGGCTCCAAGTGCAATGTATGCTTTTAGGTCCTTGTTGGAGAGCTGGAAACTGTTTAAGAAGACATAGAAAATGCATTAGAAGACTTGCATGCCATAGCACTCTAGTAGAGATTATAAAACCAATTTCCCACAAGCGTCTAGCTAGTTTTGTTAGCATGTCACTTAAGGCTTGTTTGATAGGGGGAAAAAGTGCAAGGGCTATGTTTGGTGAGAGGGAAAGAAAATAACCTAAGACTTCACTTAGGGGGAAAAAAGAGAGATTTTTTTGTGTGTATTTGATTAATGTTCAATCTTTTTTTTGGTCTTCTTTTTACCTGGTGGCAAACTTCTGATGAAACATCTTGCTCGACTCCCAATGATATAACTGGCAAGGCAGCCAAGATTACATTGAGAGGGTCATGTACCAATCATCATATAAAACTTCCCCAGAGAAACTTGTGTATAATTCATAGTAGAAGAGAGCGAGGCCAAATGCAAGTTTCTTGTATACAAAGTACAGAGTCTGCAATAGCAAAGGAAGAAGGTTAGTCTCTATCAGAAAGTCCAAGCTACAAAATAGAGGTAGAATTTCTTATTCCATAAAGTGTAAGTGAGAACTCACCACCTTGGAATTCTCTTGTAACACCAGTGTCCATGAACTATGAGTAATCTCCCTAAATCGGGATTGAGGTAACGAGAAGTCGCTAGCTGTTACCGCCTGAAAGAGGTATTTCATCTAAATGTTATCAGTTCTTGAATGTATGTCTGTGTCTTTATTTCATTTCATTATTCAAGCAAAAAAATGTTTGTTCCATAGTTTTTTTTTTTTAAAAAAAGTTCATTTACTATTGGTGGTAAAATATACTATAATTTAGGGGTTAGTTAATGTAATAGTATAGAGATACTATAATATGTTAAACCAAGCTGAACATAAAGAAAATGCCAAAAAGCAAATTCTGACATGAGGAGCTTTATCAAGCCTAAAGCAAACTACAAAATGATCACTCAGCCAAAAAAAAAAAATCTGCAAAATGATCAAGAAGGTGGACTAGAAACCGATCATAAGTGAAATCTTATCTTACCTGCATTCCTTCCATTCCACTAATCCCAACTCGAATATCAGGTACTTGAATCATGCCAACATCATTCGCTCCGTCCCCAATTGCCAGGATTGTCTTACCAGTTAATTCCTTTACCAATCGAGTAATCTGTATTTTCGACATTTATGCAAGTGAATCAATATTGACAAGGAATTAATGAGTACGTTTAAGGCTAAGCAGAATTAGATTAAGGTCACTAATATAGTGTCACTGCAGTTGAGAAAAATTAGCACTTTTAGAAATTACTTTTGGTAATGCATAAATACAGGGATTTTTTGCTATTAAAAAAAATTTGTGGCTAAGCTTAAGTCCAATCAGATAGTTTAACTATATATATATACACACACACACACACATATATATATTTAACAAATTTCATTACACTAATTTGGATCTCATGTTATGTTTGATAGGCTTATCAATATTGGCAATAGTAGTAAAAGGAAGGCCATGGACATACCAAAGCTCTCTGTTTTGGAGAAACACGGCAGCATATAACAGAGGCACAATCAACAGCCAAAGGCAAGAAATGATTCTTCACATCACATGTCAAGGCAAGTTCAAGAGCTTTTCCATCAACCACCAAAGCCAAGGGTGAATTTTGGTTACTTCTTTAGACATAACTCTATAGAAACTATCAAGTTGGTTTATAATGTCCTCTTTCATTGCCTGAAAACCAGAAGGACAAGCTATAATCACCACTCAAAAATCAATTAAGCCCTACAGGGACAAGGGAAAAAAAGACAATCAAATACACACACGTCTAGACATGATATATATATTTTTTCACCTTCAGCTGATCATTTGTTTCCGCTTCTTTGCCTAAACTGAGATGGAGTTGCTTCATGTCCTGCCTAAGTAAGCTGCAAGCATACCTGCCAAAATAAGAGGTTTCACAAAACATGAAAAATGGAGAATTTGATAGCTTCTGTTTCTCTTTTCTTGAGTAAGATGACAGCCTTACCAATATTAATCGCAGTCTCTTTCTTGTCTCCAATAAGCAACCATATTTTCATCCCTGCCTGAGCCAGTTTATCTATACATTCTGGGACCTGAAATTAATTTCAAGGTTATCTTTCACGTACTAGCGTCCAAATTAACATTATAAGCAAAAGGGAAAGAAAGGAATTACCCCTTTTTGTAACTTGTCTTCAATAGCAGCTACCCCTAACAAAGTTAAGTCCTTCTCAATCATTTCAGATGCCTTCTCTAGAAGCGCTTCTCTTTCGGGATCAATTGTTGTCTTCGCTTGCATAAACATTTTATTAAAACTTTCATACTCGGAAACATCAAGTGATAAGCAAATGCTATAGTGCGAAGGCCATCTTCGGCATAATTTGAAAGGATCTTCGGCATAATTTGAAAGGTGTAGAGTAGTTGCTACTTGGTATGACCTACCATTATCTGCTAGCCTATCAAAGATAATGCTGAAAACCAAAAATGTATTATGAGATACCAAAAAAAAAATGAATGACATTAACATTCTAAAATCTAGAATGAAACATAGTAATAGTAAAAAATCTGTGACAAATTTTGCACAAGGTTACAAAAAAAGGAAGCAAAAGAAGAGATGTAACAAGAAATTATTTGTATTTCAAAGACATACCTATCTGCACCTTTACATAAAAGGAAGATTTGGCCATCTTCATTGCTTACTATAGCAGACATTTTTTCTTCCTGGAGCTACAGAACTATAACAGATTTAGAAGCTTGCATTCCCTGAAATGAAACTTCCATGTCATTTTTTAAGGTTTGCAATGCACAAAAATATTGGAGGGGAAAAAAAACTATCATGCCAAAATACATTACCAGATTGTCTTTACCTCTTCAACAACTTTCCAGAGGAAGGATCCCCTTTGACAAACATTGTGGATTGAGTTCTTCGGAAAAATTGGAACCCGAAGTCTTGCGCAGCGATAAAGAAAGCGACTTCTTCAGGTGACTCTGCCTCATACTTAAACTTGTCAGTTTCGCCATCCTCAACACGTATGTCTGCGTGACAAAGAGCCATGACTCTAAAGAACATTGTTATATCAAACAAGTTGGAACTACAGATCCATTTTTTGTTCATAATTCTATCATCCCAGAAGTTGAAACCCTTGATGTTAGATACTTTATATGCAGGAGACCTTCCAAAATTCTCATTATTTGGATTCTTCACACCCTTTGGGGCATCTAGAACTGCCATTTGGGTGCCAAAGTCAGCCATTGAGAACTCAAATCTTTGAAGACTTTGGTTTTCTGTGTCATAATTATCCGTGCTATATTGAAATGCCTCAACGTCAGCAATATTCGTTCTCTTGGATGCTTCAAGGTCGATTTCATTAATATTACACCCCTATGAGATCCCAGCAATTGAGCATTTCCTGAACTCCATCTGGTTACATGTCAAAGTCCCCGTCTTATCCGAAAGAATGATTTCCACCTGACCAAGTTCTTCGTTCAAATTTGACGTTCGAGCTCTAACAGACTTACATGAAACTTCATCATAAATCTTTATGTCCTTGTTGATTAGCATGGCTTGCAAAACTTTGACCACTTCAATTGACACATGAAGGGAAATGGGGATTAAATAGCCATACAATACAAGTGCTCTCATGAATTGGAGTAAACCAGACACCAGAATCTTTGATGGATTGAAGAGTAAATTGTCATTATCATCATTATGACGATCCTCCAAACGAAGGTGCCACCATTAACCATTTTAGTCTTCAGAAGCAGAGTGAACCCGGTTGCTGTGAGTAATGAAATCAAAACCAGCATTGAAAATAGAAGGTAAATGAAATGATCCGTCTTTCTTTCGATTTGGCCTCTCTTATATGGAACCATTGTGGAATTCCTGACTGCTTTGGCGTCTTTCCCAGTGAAGATAACAACCCCATAAACGTAATCCGTGTTTCGAAGCTTCAAATCTCTAAGGAGAAGTTGAGTAGGACACAAGGGAAATGACTTGTTTCTCAAGTCCGAATTCCCGACAAAAGTGTAGAGTTGTGGATTAGGGTCCTCGCAATGAGTGGTGGCTTTGAATCACTGATTTGCTGATCTTTGTCCAAGTTGAGTGTCCCTTCTAAGCATCTTTTCACTTTGAGGTTTGTTTCTCCATCAAGATTCATGGTCTCTACGTAACAAATGCCGCCTTCATAGCTTGAAGATATTGTGATTTTTAAACCTTTTGTAGCCACTTTAATCTTAAGATTAATTATGAATCAAGTTTTAAACAAAAATATAATCTTAATTCATTTTATAACATAGCTGCATCATCTCAAAGTTACATAAAATTTTAATGGCGCACTGATAAAATGAATTAACACATGATTTACTTATGAATATGGTTATACGTTGAGCTTTAATTTTAATTGTCCTTATATACGCCTTATGATTAAGGACATGTGGAGTTAACGTTAATTGGTTCCAAGATGGAAGATTGTTCTAAAGCTTGATTGGTAGGATTTTTAATCCCTTTCTTGGCAGCCATAATTTAAAATTAAACTGTTTTGTTTTGGCCAACAATGTTATCTTAAGATGAGTACGTTTTTTACAAGATTGTTTATAAATGTATTTTGCATATTGCAATAAGTTTATGAAATGTATATAATATGTAAATATAAATGGTTTCATATTTTGACAAATAAATTTGAAAAATTATGATTTAGACTTAAAATAAGAAATTTTAAGCATAATTGGAAATTCAAATGCCATCGAGGACATATGTCTTTTGGTGGTTGGTTTTTAGTAATCAGAGAGATAAGGCTATATAAAGTGTAATCTTAGAAGTTGGCCCTTAAACCTCATCGGGGGCTTCATAGCATGGACATTGTCTAAGGCATTGTAAGTACATTAAATATATGATATACAAAAGGTTAGGAATTGGAAATTTAATTTATATTGTCTCATCTCTTTCTCAATTATTTACCACATTTGCAAGATTTGATATTCCAATTATTTCCTTGTTATTCTTTGATTATTTAAAATATCTTAATTGTTTTGATAAGTTAAAATTTGTTCAAATGTTATCCTACTGGGCCTTTCGCTTATTTTTTTTTTTTTTTGTTTTTAAATTAACCCCTTCTAGGCGATGCAAAGAGTGGTGTTAAGTAAGTACCGAGATGATGTTGACGAGTCGTTAATATGTATACCGTGATGTTTTCAGTTGCGCTTATAAGATGTGTTAGGTTTCTAAGATGGTTTGTGCCAATGCAACTATATTGTCCTTTCCTTATCTTGATTTAATTGTATATGTGAAAGGACTATATGGCCTAACACTGTCCCTATGATGTTTTACAAAATTACGGGTCATGATGAGAATTAAATTTTGGGATCCTAAATTTTTATTTGAGATAGTTATTTTGTTTCAACTCATATTATTCATTTTAAAATGTGTGTTTTGTTGTCTATTTTGAATAATACATGTCTAAAAGAAAGAATTTTCAACCTTCTAGATAATTTATGTAATTTATATAAATAATAATTGTTCACATGAATAAGTGGAATTAAAATAAAACATCCTTATTTATTTTTTATTTTTTGGGGATTAATTTAGAAAAATAATTAAGTTATATTTAATTAATTTCATTTCTAACTTGTTTTCAAGCTTCAAAAAAAATTTTCCTGACTTAAATTATTTTTTAAAACTAATCTTTCAAGTCATAGACAATACAGCTACTTGATCACACACACACACACACACACACATATATATATATATATATATATATATATATGTATCTGAGGTTTTTTTTGTGTTGGTGACCATGTGCTTGAGATTGTCTTTTCTGCTGTCCCATTGATCCACATCTGGCAGCCAAAACCTGCATCAGCATCACATTAATTAATTTTAGTTGTATTTATTTATTTATTCCATTGAGGAGGAGAGCTTACGATGCGGAGATTTTGGAATCTTCTTGGATCAAGTAGCTGGCCTGCTTCCAGTTGTGCCGTACTTGACGCCTTCCTTGTATGCATATATTATTCTGTGAAATGTCTCAGTTACGCTAAATATTGGGTTATTAATGTTTTAAATTATTTAAATAATGTTATCAACAATATTAATATTGATTTATTAACAAGAATCGACAATTAACCAAGTGTCGGGCATTAATGCATAAAACAACGTATGATGACTGCCATAGCATCATGCTCGTGTAAGTTGAGTATAGTATGTATCACATGAAAGATGTTTGTAATTTCAAGGTTGTTTATAAACACGTTGGAACTCAGATAGCAATTTTGTGAGTCCAACCTACTTTTCTACTGTATTTTCTCACATATTACAACATTTTTTGTTCCAACTAAGGTATTTAGAAGAGTGTCATTTTTGTTTAAAATATTATAATATGTAAGAGTTTTACACTATAACTATTATTTGTTTTTTATTGTAGTGCTGAAAGCCTTACAATGTAAACAGTCTATATTAGTCAATTCGAACAATTGTGCCAAAAGCCTTAACGTATCCAAACGTCATGTTAGTCATATGCCTATAATTTTGAATTACATGATACGTTGTATAAGGGTAAAATGAGTGTAGATGATCATGGTAAAATTGATGCTTCTAGGGTATAAGATTGTTCAAGATTAACATCATGTTTGATAGGAAAGAAACAAATGTCAGGGATAGAAAACAAATGCAGAAGGTGGAACGATTTTGTTTTTTCTTTATGCTATTTGATATGATAGGAAAGGAAAAAACAAATTAATTTACAAGTACTGAAATTACAAAAATAAAAGTAATACTATTTATAAAATGACTTTTTTTGTTCATCATTTTTATTCCTTCTCTAGGATTAACTAGTAATAGATGAGAATAATTTGATAATTTTATGAGGGTAATCCTATAGGGTGTTTGGCAGACTGGTTTAATTTGAAAAAATTGATTCAAAAATTATAGCATATAAGAGCTTTACACTATAGCAACATTTTGTTTTATATTGTAACATATGAGACTTTTACAGTTATTGCTTCAAACCGGTTTGTCAACTAAAAGTTTGAAGTGAGTATGGTTTTATCGTTAAGTGATGTCTACAATCATAACAAAAATAATTTTGAAAGTTTTCTCTTTACTTTTTCCTTCAAATTTAAAGAGATTAAAAAAAAAAATAGGTCCCAAAAAGTTTAATACTCTATTTTTCTTTCCTTCCAGAATCCTACATACTAAACAATCTTGATGTTTTTAATTCTATAAAAATATTTTTTATAACTATTTAAAATTAATTATGTTTTTTATCTAATTTTTTTCTATTCATAAAGATGACTTTAAAATTAGTTTTTTAAATTTAAAAAATATCTTTATAATTTTTAAAAACAAAATGACATATTTAGAAATAGATGAAACTAAGAGGTACACTTGTACAATTAATCCTCCATCTCCTAGTTTACTTTGATGAAAAGAATTTGCGTCCTCGGCTTCTTATCTTTCTGGAATAGACTTTGAATCTCGCATGTCGTCAAAGATTTTTAAATTGTACTCCAAGTTGTAGCCCTTCTAACTTTCCCACCTCCATTGGGAAGGCAAGCTTTAAGCAAATAATCTACTGGGGTTATGACATTTCAATCGCTGACAATAAGAAGCAGCAGTTGGAAAAAGATAAAAGGAGACTGACCAAAATTTTTTTTAACTGGGATTTTTTTTTTTTATTTTGGTCTTTCAATTTCTCATTGCCTTTTTACTTGAGGCAAAATCATGCTTTGCAAGCCAAGAGTCAGCGCCAACTTGAAGTCCTCACCAAGCAATGGCAACCTAGAAAGCTCCACTGTGCTAAATTGCCTAGAGGACTAGAACCATGAAAGCCTATTCTAACACCTGAACTACTATCAAGTCTCTTCGTGAGTTTGTATATAGCTTGTACGCATTCGCTCTCTTGATGCTTATCAATCCCATAATTGTGATTCGATTAAAAATCCACTTCTCAGTCAGAGTGAGTTTCCCATGTAAAACATTTTATCCAACCAAGACACTATGTCTTTCTATTGCGCTGAAAAATCTTACTAGACACCACTTCCCTCCCAGTCCTCCCATCTCAAATTCCACCCCGTCATCCAAAAACACTTGGCCAGTCCTGCTTGTGCTGCCACTGCATATGACCAAGAGGTTGAATGCTGTTTCTCGAGCTGCTTGTGTTGTCACCGCTTCACCTTGCTGAGCCAAGATATTGCCTTCCCTAACGTGCACACTTAATGATCTACAGGAGCACCGAGGGTGACATATTGTCCCGATTTTACACTCACTCAACGCGAGTAGTTGAAGAGGTCAAGCTAATTTCCTGCTGGGATATATGCATCAACTGAAACTACTCCAGGCTCTAACACAAGGGATACGAATATTCCACTTCCTATCAAGAACTGTGAATTGATGTCATAAGTTTTGGTGTCCTGAGGGAACGACAAGAAAAGGGGCCGCGCAATAGGCATACCCTTTTGGTGTGCCTCATACATTAGTGTGTAGAATATAGGAAGCATCCGGTAGTGAGCCCGAGAACCTTCCTGGCTGATGCAGCTACCGAATCCCAGTGATAGAGCTCTTGACGGATTGTGAACTTGTCGGAGTGATCCCTCGAAAAGGGATAACAAGCACCCAACTGCATTATAACAAATTCTTGCCATCAACTACCCGAGAACCTTCCTGGCTGATGCAGCTACCGAATCCCAGTGATAGAGCTCCTGACGGATTGTGAACTTGTCGGAGTGATCCCTCGAAAAGGGATAACAAGCACCCAACTGCATTATAACAAATTCTTGCCATCAACTTGAAAGTGAAAAAAAAGAAGTAAAAATAAAAGGAGGAAGAAGAAGAGGAAAAAAAATAAAATATAAAAAATAAAAGGGAGGATAAGGAAGAGGAGGAAGAAGAAGAAAAACATATCCTGACACATGGTATATATTCAGTTTATGGAAATTTAAAAGGGCGTTTGGCTGAGGCGGTCTTAATACTAACTCAGTTATGAACAGTATCAAACTTTCAAATACTACAGTAAAAAGAAAAAGGTTACTACTGTATAAAGCTCTCACATGCTACAGTAAAAATAGTTTTAACTGTCATGTCAAACACCCTATAAATCTTTAATCTTTAGCACGCGTGAGAATATATATGCGAAGTGAACTGGATAAGTAGAAACATATTGTCTCATCTTTTGCCAACTTAGAGGATGTACTAAAGATTACAAGAAAGAAGGTAAATTATGTAGGTTCGTTTGCATGTGAATGATAGTGTGCGTGCAAGAATTAGGAATATTTCTTGTTTGTATTCACAGTCACAAAAAAAAAAAAAAAAGGAAAGAACTAATTGCTCTGAGCCTTTACCTGAATATATATCCTGCAAAGCTCCTCAGTGGTGTTTTTGGCAGAACTACATAGATAAGCTCCAACCATTGATATTCCAAAGAGCCCATGGTTCAAAATGTATGGAATCGTCTAAGCCAAATCATCCCACGTTGCAGCATTATCTCCGGTCCAATGACCAGTGTACTTATCAGAGCCCAAAAAGTTGATCTCGCCAGTATGAAGGGTCTTCTATTAGTCACCTTGATCTTTTTTTTAAAAGAAACGGTCTTCATTAATTAAAAAGAAATTTCTAAAAAAAGTTTGATGATGGAGATATCCATGACAAAACAAAAATACAAACAAAATACAAAGTATAGTCTGAATCTGAGATAGCCAGCATTATCCCTAATCTTGGCAGGATTGACCTCTATGCCACAGTGTTTGATCATGAATGCGAGGAATTTTCTCGACTCCACTCTCGATGCACACTTGGCTGGATTAAGTTTTATCTTGTCTTTTGGGAAGACGTCAAAGCTCTCTCAAAGGTCGGCGATATGATCGGTTGATCGGACAGATTTCACGAGCATGTTATCAAGGTATACCTCCATAGTCTTCCCAATTTACAGAGCAAACACCTTGTCACTAAGCGCTGATAGGTGACTCCGACGTTCTTCAACCCGAACAGCATAACGACATGGCAGAATAGGCCCTGGTCAGTTGTAAACACAGCTTTGACTTGATCTTCTTCGGCTATTCTGATCTGATTGTATCTAGAATAGGCGTCCATGAAGCACAATAGTTTGTGGCAGGTGGTTGTGTCTACCAGCTGATCAATCCAAAGTAGGGAGAAGTAGTCTTTCGGGCAGGCTTGATCAAGTCCATAAAGTCAATACAAACCTGCCACTTCCCGTTGGCCTTTTTGACTAAGACTACATTTATCAGCCACTCTGGATATGTAACGACTGTCGTTTTCTTCTATGGACACTTATGTTAATTTAATGTTAGAATGTGATACTTTAGTGCTATAATTATTTATGTTAAGTAAATTAACTTTTTATTTAGTAATGTCATAGACGACAGTCTGATGAGATCGATGTACTCAGGATGTTCATGTCAAAAGTGATAATAAGCTTAAAAGTATTTATTTATTTTGTTTTTAGTTTCAACTTGCTCTAAATTTATAATCTTTATAATGCTCTAGGGTTATGTATGCCTACAATTATATTCTTGATGGTGACATGAATTTTATTGCATATTTTCTTATTTTTATAATAGTAATGATGCTATGATAATTACATATGTAGTATTTTTATTATAATAACATTAAGAAATTGGATAACATAAAATATCCAAGAGAATAATGTGAAAATTAATATTTTTGAGATTATAGAAGTAAATATTATTGTTGTATATAAGTAATTATATATTATGATTATATTATATTATATTATAATTATATGTTTATATTATATTTATATCATATTATATTATATTATATTATATATTAAAGCATATATATATATATATACAAACAATTAACGTAATCGTGCAATAAGGAAAAGAAAGAAACGGCGCAAGCCGTGGAAAAAAAAAAAGAAACGGCGCAAGCCGTGGAAAAAAAAAAGAAAAGAAAAGAAGGAGAAAAAAAAAAAGAGATTCCACGTGAAAAAAAAAAGGGGAAAAATTGAATTAAATTAGAATTAAGGTTTTCTATACTTATTTAATCTTTTTTCTCTCATAAACCTATAAATATACCTCTAAGCCACCAAAGTCTTCATTCTCTTAATTTCTAACTAAAGAAAATTCTCTCTCTAAAATTTTCTTAGACACTCTCTCTTTCTTCTCCACGTTTTCTTTCCTTCTCTCCCTTATTTTTCTACAAACAATTGAATGAAATATTAGGTTTTCATTTAAATAAATTCAAGAGAATTGAGAAGAATCGTTTTGGAGGCAAGAAACCCATTCTAGACTATTGCTGAAATTTTGTTTATTTTGTAATCTGACCCCTATAACTTTGTCTATGAAACTCATTCTAGACTATTGCTGAAATTTTCTATACTCATCTAATCTCTTTTCTCTCATAAACCTATAAATATACCTCTAAGCCACCAAAGTCTTCATTCTCTTAATTTTTAGCTAAAGAAAATTCTCTCTCTCTAAAATTTTCTTAGATACTCTCTCTTTCTTCTCCACGTTTTCTTTCCTTCTCTCCCTTATTTTTCTACAAACAATTGAATGAAATATTGGGTTTTCATTTAGATAAATTCAAGAGAATTGAGAAGAATCATTTTGGAGGTAAAAAACTTATTCTAAACTATTGTTGAAATTTTGTTTATTTTGTAATCTGACCCCTATAACTTTGTCTATGAATTTCCGTTTGTTCTGAAATTTTAATATGATGTTTATTATGTGTTATGTGATATTCCTCAAAATTTCACATTATTTGAAATTTTCTATACTGAGATATTAAATAGTTATGATTTTTCAAAGTTGACCTTGAAAACTATACAGTTTTACACAGACTCAAAATTTAGATTGAATTTTGAGGACTTTTTCTTCATGCAAATTATTGTCAAAATATGCATGTAATATGTCAAATTCTTTGTTTTTAAGTATAATTTTAATGCCACTAGTATTGACTGATTTGGAGTTAAGATGAAATTATTATGAATTTTTAAGTGAATAAAGGTCATTTTGCATACTTTTGGAAATTATGCCCTAGGTTCATAAATTATGATTTTGTGCTTCTTGATATTATTACGTGATAAGGTAATGTCTAATGATAGTATGAGATGTTTATATATTGCTAATAGTATTGCTAGTGACTTATAGTCAATATAAATATTTGACATGAACACTCCAAAAGGCAAGCACATCGAGAACCGCAGAAACGTCACCCAAGTTAAGGTTTAGTAAGCAAGTAAGACAAGTAAGTATATTCTCACCTGCAACATGATAAAAGTTTACAAAAAAGTTTTGAGAATATATTTTATGATAATTTTTAAGTTTTTACATGTTGTTTTCTCATGACAACTCTTGTTGGAACAAAAAAGTTTAACGAATGTTTCAATAATGAGGTATGTTAAAAGTATATCTAAATATATGTATCATTTAATTAAGTGTTGTACACCGTATGTTTGTGTTTATGTTTATGATGTCCCAAAGGTTAGACTTGTCAGGTTTGGTTTGGGATTAGCTACCCCTCTCCTATCATGCAGCACGCCTACGATGTTTATTTTTATGGTGAAACACTTGGGCCCCAAAGATAAAATGAATAAAGTTTTTAATATGGATAATGATAATGAAAGATATGTTCTATATGAAACTATGCCAAGTACACTATTATGTTAATGTTGATTATGATTATGATGTTCATAAAGGTGTTCATGAAATATTTTATGTTGTGAGATAGGAAAGTATACTTCCTTATTGCAGATAAAGGTAAGAGAACCATGGAATATACTTCCTAAGCTTTTGCTTACTTAGTTTATAATCATATTGCAGATAAAAGTAAGAGGACCATGGAATAGGTGGAGGGCGAGGACGGGTGTGTGAGATATGAACGATGGATCGAAAACGGAAGAATGCTAAGGAAGAATAATTATTTTTGAACTATGTTTTTATTTCTTTGAATGCTTAAATTTCTGCACTATTAAGTAAAAAGACTTGTTTTACATTTATTTTGATTTTGTAGAAGTTCGATCTATCAAACTTTTTAAACAGATTTTAAAGTTTGTTTTGAAATTTTAATTGAATTATGGTTTTGTTAATTTGATATTGATAAACTATGAAAAAAAAGGATTTGAAATATTTTGAATATTGTTTTAAAAAAATTTTGTATGTATGGATCTTAGGATATGTTTATCAAGTTGTGTTTAGATTTAAATAGTTTATCTTATAAATAATGATAAAAAGGACAAAAGTGACGATTATTGTGACGTTCGTAAGGGGGCGTTATAGGATAAGTGACTTCTCAAATAAATCTATCCTTCGATAGCTTCTAAACCTCCTTATTTATGGCAGCATACCTCTCCAGATTGAACGCTTTTCTCTTCTAGGTAACTGGCTTGTGCCCAGAATTAACATTCAAATGGTGACTGATGATACTTGGGTCTGTAACGCCCGTCTAATTTCATGTAACGGATTATGCTATGATAAATGACGACGTTAAATGTTATATTATGATAAGTGTTATGATATATAATGTGATGGTGGTAACTATTTTATTTTAAGTGTTATGACAGGTGACGCTTGCATGGAATTGATGTGCTCAAATGTTCATGTCATTAATGTTATATGTTTAATTATATTTTTATTGATAATTAAATGTTATGAATGATTTTTGTATT
>CAMOHE010043640.1:2038-22952 GCA_946598075.1 Artocarpus hirsutus | reverse complement strand
GGCCTGCCTATGCGCGAATTAAAAATCGCGCGTTTTCACGCGTTTTTACGCGTATCTTATCCGATATAGACCCGAATTTGGTTCTGTTTTGAATTTTTGAGACCTTATCTGATAAGGAATGACCCTAGACCCAACCTCTATAAATAGGGAGTGAGTCTAATGAGTTATTTAGATCAATAGAGAGATTAAGAGTGATACTCTAGTGGTGAGATTCTGAAACTCCCTGAGAGCTCTTGTTCACAAATCACGAACACTAGCTTTGGGTTCTCTCAATTGATTGGAAGGAGAGTCACCTTGAGGAAGAGCTGTACGTGTGAGCCCACACTCACTCTGATCGTGGATAGAGAATAGCAAAGAAGACCAGTTGGTTGAGGCTCTTCTGGAACGTTACTTCTCTACACAGAGTTCGGGAGTTTTTCGGCTTATACAAGGTCAGTAAGATCAGGTTAATTTATACATATAGCATGTCAAACTTGTGTTTTAGAAAATACTCTGATTTAAATTTTTAAAATTCCGCTGCGTATTATTTTTCCAACACTAAACATATCATAGGCTTTTAATTCTATCATAAAAATAGCGCTCATAAATTATAAAAATTTTCATAAATTAAATTGACTATTTGTAAGTCAATTTAAATCAAATTTTAAACTTAATACAATTTTGTGTTTTACGGGTAAAAACCTAAACTGCTTATGGAAAAAGTGTTTATGGGTTCATATACAAATTTTCGACACTTTTGAACTTTCCTTAATCATAGTATGGATTTAAAATTAATCCACTTATGATATTGCGTTGACTTAACGGCTTGAAACGTTGATGGACTCTATAAACATTTTAGTATTGTCATCATAATTATTATTATTACTATTATTACAATTATTATTATTATTATTAATAACTTCATATAATTATTAATACTTGAAAATAACTAACTATGCACACATAGAATATTGTAAATTCTCGAATTTTCAATAATCCTTATGACTTAGAAAGTTCTTATCATGCCTTGTGGTCTTCATTAAAATTGAGATAGACCTTGCATTCATGGACAGTATGCTCACTATTTCTAAATTATGGTGTTAAGCTGTTGATCATTATGATCTAAACTTCTCTTGCTAACCTACCATCATATTGGAGTTTTCATATAATTCCACTAAGTTTTTTCCTCAATTAATCTTAATTTAGATATTCTAATTGAGATTCTTTGAAAGTCATTATTTTGACCCACATATGAAGCCATCGAATCTTAAAACCTTAATTTAGCATATTGAATATTTATTACTAAAGTCTTATAGTTATGAAGACTTTTAAAATATGCTAATTAAGAAAATTTATAATTATAAATCGTGATTAAGTCACGATTTACTATTGAATTTTCTATGCCTTACTTGCATAAGGCTTCTAACCTTAAATTGAATTATTACAATAACTTGAACTTATAAGCTTTAAACTTGTATTTTCTTATAAACTTAACGGTGTAGTTATAAAAAAATCGTCAATTAATTAATGGATTTTTTCTGTACATCACAATTTGTAAGTATCTTTTAAATTCATTATTATTAATTATGCTTTCAAAAGTTTAAAATTTATTCCAACTTTTTTCATGGCACTAGTTTTGCCTGTTTATCGTTTACTTATTTTGCTATAATACTTTAAAAGTGTTTTTCCCTAATAAATCATATTACATAGAGTCGCCGTAGAATCCCGCTAGAGGAGGGTGTCACAGTTTCACAAAAAATTATTGGTCTCGTCGAGATCTTAAAGTGTTTTTGTTGAATAAAATATAAGACTCGGCCACTAAGAGGCCTCTCAACCCAAAAACAATGGTTGCTTTAAAAAAAAAAAAAAAAAAAAAAAAAAAAAAAAAAAAAAAAAACAGTTTTGCAATTGCACAGTTTTTAAAAACTGTCTAAAATTTTGCCGTACAGTCGGAATCTCAGGATGACTCTTTCATGGGAATTTGTTCAAAACACCAAAACCTAAAACTTTCATGTTTATGAAAATCTTGAAATCAACTTGAAAGTTTGTTTTTTCTAATCAAAGTGTGTAGGAAATTTCTTTCCTAAAAGGCCATTCTAAAACTTAAGCATACATGCATTAATCTCAATAAACCATCAATCAACAAGACAAAAACTTACAACACTATCATAAATACATGTTTAAACACTTATCACATGCCATCACTTAACAATAAACATAGACTAAGATAAAGCTTACGAAAATGATACATTGGAGGTTAAACTTTATACCCTTGAAAGCTAATCCTTAATCAACTCTAAAGTTTTCTTTCTTCTGCTGATTGGAGTAGGTTTAAGTAAGTGGAGAAGGTTGGAAATTTTTGAGAGAGAGAATGGGGAAGAACCGATTTTGACTTAGGAAAAGACAAAAAATGAGCTCTTGGAGTTTATTAATAGATAAGTGTGCTAATTGCGTTTGTTTTCTCATCATGATTTAATTTAGTTTTAAGTACGATTATTTGAGTCAAATCTTAGTCCAATACATACCCAAATCCTCATAAAATTTCTTAAAGTACAATTTGAGAGAGTAAGTACTAAAACCCTCAAATTCGGATTTTTTTAAGTCCCCTCCTCTCCTTTATGTAGGAGAGTCTTGTTTCTAGTTATTGTCAATTGTAGTTTTAACAACGTTCCTATTTCCCCGCCTCCGTTCTGCCTTCTTCCTCTTTTCAAAAGTAAAGGACATTGTAAACCTTTGGGCATTGTGCATGCCTATGGTAATGCAAACAATTATACCGCATCATTTGGATGTTGTAGGGTTTTGGCTAATCCGATCTCATTTATTGTAGGGAACATGGTATGCTCAGCTCGGCGTCCAGTGTGGTGATTGACCCACATTGCTCATAGTTGCAAGCTGTGACATGGTTGGGAATAGCTCGCCAATGGAGAGCTATTTTGCTTGGGGTGGTTTGCATGTGCTCGTCACCCTTGCTTCATAATAGATTGCAATTGATATCTAATCTCCCCTGAAATGATAACTTGCTCTTGCAAGCCCCCCTATACTTGTCTGGTAAATATCCTGGGTACCGTGATACGTGTTGATGACATGGATAGTTGACTTTGACCATAAGATAATGGATATAACATAAACCATGCTAACATCAGCTAGCTTGAAGTACATTTTATCAACATAGAGTACTTCCCATAAGATCTTTTACAATGCATCATGAAATTTAGTTTGGCCTTTGTTTTGCAAGCTTAATTTGAATGAGAGAAAAACATATAGAGGGAAACCACCACCGTACCACCTTGGAAAATGTTTGAAAAGAGCCTGCTCAGCAAAGCAAGTTAATAGAAGTGAACAAGGACAGATACAATATCTGAAAGACAAGCATTGATTCCTAAGCATAAGTAGCCTTTTTTTTTTCACAAAATTTAGTGACATGTTACAATCTTCTTATATGTTAGAAAGAAGCAAGAGAGAAGAAGACCCTAATTAGCCTCTTTTTTTTCCTTCTTTTTGAGAAAGAAAAGAGAACCCACCAACACTTAAACCCATTTTCTTATCTGTTTGATAGTGACTGTACAAAGGAACATTTACCATATAATCAAATCTCTGATCCACCTATGAAAAAAATGCTGTCAAGTACACATGAATGAATGTTTTTTTTTTCATTTTCCATGTTGTATAATTTGCTCTAACCCACACAATCAAACAAACACGTCATCACGTCTCTTCTTTGGATTTGCCTCTGGGTTTCCTTTTCTCATCATAGCAACAAATTCATCATAGTTGATTAGTCCATCCTGCATATTTTCAAGCAAAAGAATTAATTAAAAAAAAAATAAAGAAAAATCCTATTCAAACCAATGGGGTTGATTCATGTTCACTCCCAAGGTGAACCCAAATCATCCTCATCGGGTTCAATGATGCTCAAAATGGAACTTGAGGGTGCTCTAGCAACACATACAAACAGTGTACAATATCTAGTGTTGAAGGATCTAATTTTATCTTCTTCATAGAATTGCAAATTTTTCCTTGCTTTACTTACATCATCGGCATCAACTTCGGAGATGATTTCCTTTATGTCCCTCCCATCATGCATGCCGAATTCACGGAGAGCTTGCTCTAGTTCTTCAGTGGTTATGAACCTAGGTTATGAAATTCTCACAAGATGTGAGTAAACTTTCATTTTTTAGCATGATCAGCATTCAAGCATTGCAAAGTCATTAAAGTATGACATCTAAAATTTTGTACTAAAGAGTCAACCAAAGTGAGTTTTACAAATCTGTGAAGGAAAATATAATGAGTATACTCTGGTCCATACCCGCTATTATCTTTATCAAAATGTTGGAAGGCAGTGTAGAGATGTTCTTCTCTGTCCATTCGGTTCATGTGCATCGTTGCTGTGATGAACTCGTCGTAGTCTATTGTCCCATTGCCGTCGGCGTCGGCCTAATTTTGTTAACCAAGTAAAGAAAACATTAAAAAAAATCACTAGTTAAAGAAAAGTTTTTTCTTATTAATATATGATTATGAAGACAGCCACTTAGAGAAGCAGAGAAAATTACAGCTTCCATTAACTGTTTAACTTCAAGTTCAGAAAGCCTTGTTCCTTGCTTTGCTAGTCCTTGCTTGAGCTCTTCAAGGGTTATTGTCCCGCTGTTATCAGCGTCCATTCCTTTAAACATCTGTTTCAATCCCATGATTTCTTCTTCTGATAGACATCCCGCAATAACCTATGCAAAATATTTAGGATATAATAAGACTTTAAGAGACCATAAATCCAAGGAAAAAAAAATGCAAATTATGGCAAGATTTGAATGGAAAATTTAATGGTTACCCGTAAAGCAACTTTCTTGAACTGATTCATAGCTTTGAACTGTTTGAGCCTATTCAGCACAGCGTTGTCAAGAGGAGTATCTGGTGCTTCACCATCCTCCTTGATCCATGGATGATCTGACACAAAGCAGAGTTATGCAAGGTAAGAATCTGTCAAGTTTAAAATTATATACGAATTGTGAATTTTTTTTCAGTAAGATTAAAATTAAGAGAATGCTAATTCATGTGACAAAAATGCTTAAGAGGCTCCCTGAGTTTGAATGTTGCATCTAATGGGCCTGGACCCCACTTAAGTGTGGGGCCAGTCCTGCAAACCCTCCTAGCTCTACTCCTTTTTGTGACTTTCATCATGCGATTTAACCACGTTAGAATTGAAAACACACACACACACACACACACACACTTACTTAGAACTTGGAAGGCTGTCAATCTCTGTTTGGGATCTGAACACAACATCTTCCTGACAAGATCCTTTGCTCCGGGAGAAATCGAGGGCCAAGGATCACTTGTGAAGTCGACGTGGCCGCGTAAGATTGCATTGAATATCCCATGCTCCGATTCTGCCATATCAAAATGTTTCTTTTTTCAGGTATCAATTAATAAATAAAATTCTTTTCACTCATGAGTCATGATCGTTAATGAAGCTGCTATATTTCTTTTAAATAAGAAATAATAACAATTAAAAAAATAAAATGTTGCTGTTCACCTGCCCAAAAGGGAGGGACACCAGATAGAAGAATATATAACATGACCCCAATACTCCATATATCCACTTCTGGTCCATATCTTCTCTTCAACACTTCTGGGGCAATGTAATATGCGCTACCAACAATGTCCTTAAATACTTCCCCTGCCATCACAACAATAAATTCATTTTTTCTATTGTTGTTATTTTAACAAAAAATAACAATAATAACAATAATAATAAACAATATCATTTTAATACAAAGAAATATTGCAGCGAATTCATAAGAATAGAGTTCATTGAATATATATATATATATATATTTATATATATCCTCATTGTGTTATATGATCAAATTCTTTTCTCAGATTCAGGTTACTTAAAATCCTTTGCTTGAATTTTTCTACAACCTCAAGTCTCAAATTTCTAAAAGGAGTTAATAAACATGAGACAAAAAAAAAAGGGGGGGAGAGAGAAGAAAAGAGCAACGAAGATGTTTCAAACCTTGCTTGTAGAAGACGGAAAGACCAAAATCGGTAGCCTTGAGGGGCGAATTCTCATCCTTGTTGAGCAAGAGGAAGTTCTCAGGCTTGAGATCTCTATGAATGACTCCCATGGAATGGCAAGTGTGAACAATTTGCACAATAGTCCTCAGCAACGACGCGGCGGCTCGCTCGGTGTAATGCCCCTTGGAGATAATCCGGTCGAAGAGCTCACCTCCAGCGCAAAGCTCCATAACCAAATGAACCGAATGCTTGTCCTCGTAAGCCCCTTTGAGCTCCACAATATTAGGCTGTCCCGTCAAGTGGTGCATTATCTGAACCTCCCTCCTAACATCCTCAATGTCCTCCTTATTCACAAGCTTCCTCTTGGCAATTGTCTTGCAAGCGAATTGCTCCCCGGTCCCCCTGTGAGTGCACAAATGTGTCACCCCAAACTGCCCTCTCCCTAGCTCCTTACCGATGTTATACGTCGACCGGACGTCCTCCATCGGCCGGCCTAGCACCGTCCCTATAGGGGCGGGCTTTGACGGCTTTGAGGAAGCCCCCGTGGCTGCGGCCGATGGTGGGGGAGAGGCGGGCTTACCCGGGGCTTTTGCCTTGGCGTTGGCGTGTCCATTGGGGATATTGGATGAATTGTTCTCTTGTAATGAATGTTGGTCTCCCTTACTGTTGTCTGGGCCGTCGTTGGTCCTTATGTGAGAGCAACAATTGCCCATTTTCGGAAGAAATAAAAAGAAGAAAAACTGGGTATTGTAGCAGTGGCAAATTGGGTTCTGGGTTTTGAATAAAGGGTTGTAACAAAGAGAAACAAACAAACAAACAAGAACAGAGATGGCGAAAGAAAGAGAGAAGGAAGAAACAGAAGGGGAAAAAACAGAGGTGGCGAAAGATAGACTACAGCTGGAATTGACGAGGGTGTCAATGCTAACTGCCTAAGGCCCTCCTTAAATCAAGGCCTTTTATTATTAGAATCATTAACTAATTACGTGTTTACCTCAAGATTATTTTGTTAGAAAATTTTTAACTAATTACTTTTATACCTTAACATATTGGTTGATAAAAAAGAACCTATATCTGAAGTTTTTAGTTTACATAAAAGTATTAATAGATGTTTGCTTTTCTATATTAATTTTTAATACTTTTTTTTATAACGGTTGACTTTTTATTTTTATTTTTTTTTTTTGAATGTCTCCTATACATATTTGATTTTAGTTTCAAATTTTATTTTATTTTTTGGATAATAATTGTTCAATTGAAGAGGGACAAAAAAAAAAACTTATTTTGCTCAACTACTGAACGTGTGCTATAAATTTTTATATAATATATGGATTTAAGCATGTTCTTATTAATGTCAGAGTTTGAAACTCTAGATATATTCTGTAGTGAGTTGTTCAAACTGCAAGGTTAAATATAATCCCAATAAATCTGGTAAGAAGGGATATACAGAGAAGCTCAATAATCTCTCAGTTTTCTTCATCTTTTTGGAGAACATTGTAATTGTGTATCAAATCCCTCAAAAATAAATTATAATAGTGTATAAAAAAACTCTCCTTAACAAAACGCACTTACAAATTATGTTATCATATAAGAGTCATGCTATAATAAAAAAGTTAACAATTTAATTTATGGTTTAGAATAGTGATATTTTTTAATAGTCAAAATTACAACATGGATTTGGAAACTAAAGAGACGACCAATTACATGCAAAAATGGCAAAAAAGATCCAACAATGTTTGAATATTAGATTATAGCTAGGAAATTAATGGAAACAAATATGAAATATTTTGGGTCATTTTTTTTTTCTTTTTTAATGTTCTCGAAACCTGTTGGAAAAAAAAAAGAAAATAAAAGAAATATCATTGATTTACATTTACCCTTTTCCAAGCAGAAAAAGAATTTAGGTACAAAGTGCCTAACACAAAGGGACAACACGCACGTGATAACATTTCACACCCAAAAATAGAGAGTCCATTAATGCAAAAGCCATCCAAAGGCAATAAACAAAAATCATTAAAGCTCTGGTCCACACTTTTTAGGGCCTTATTTGTACCAAATCATATATTACTTATTTCTAAAGATATTGATAGTATCAAAACCATGACAACAGAACCAAGAAGTACGATGGAAGTAATAACTAGGTACCAACATTTCTGGACCAAGTCATCAAATACCAAAACACATTGTAAGATATTTTATAAGGTCCTTCTCTAAGGAAAATTTCTACTACAAAGTATTTTTTTTAAAAAAAAGTATTAAATCCGGTTAAAATAATTTTTTAAATCCAATAACTAAACAAATTAGAGTCAAACTTTTTTTTTTTCCAAATGAAACCGCTAAAAAAGCATATATTAATAGGTGATTTTTTCATACCTATAAAAGAAACCTCCGTTTTATAAAAGTGTAGATATTGCATTAATTCCTAAAAAGTGGAGTTTAGCCAAAATGCTACACTCATCGTCGCCAGGGGTTGTTGAGCTGAATTTCCGACGTGGTCAGTACTGAGTCATGACTCTCTTACGGCCAATGGGGAACTCATTCAAGTTTGCACATTATATATTATTAATTTCCTAACGTCTATTACTTTTTTTAATTTTTCTTATTTTGTTAGAGCAAGATATTGAAGGGGAAAAAAAAGAAGGTAACATTACAAGCTTTAAGAACGATTCAAGTTCTTGTTGTGGCAACTCAACTGTCATTTCACAACCAGCTAAATAGAATGTTTCGTAGAGCATTTAATAAAATTATAAAATAAATTAGTAGTTGAATGATAACAAGAGCTTTATTTGGTAGGATTTTTTTTTTTTTTGGTTCTCTTTTCCACTTGGGCAAGAACTATAAGCTTAACCACTGTATCAATTTTTCAACAATCTAATTTTTAAGTATATATTATAAAAATTTATAGTTCGCAACGTAAAATTATTTACAGTCATTAAGATATTTGGTATTGTTAATTTTAACTAAAATTTTTTATTATTACAATATAAAGTTCTCACATGTTGTAGTGTTTAGAAGAAGTGAGCTACAGATTTAGAGCTCTTACATATTCTACTATTTTTAATCAAAATTAATTCAAAGTTTAAACTATTAGTTTAAACTAAGGCTCTCAAACTCCATGCATATATTCAACTGTTAAAATCTAATCACCATTACAGCAGTACATATGGTTAGAGGTAAAATGCAATTCCCATCATAAGAATTTCCTAATAACAATCTTTTAATTTTTGCTTCTTCTTTTTTTTTTTTTTTTTTTTTTGTAGATAACTGTCCAGATATATGTACAACGTAGTCCAAAAAAAAAAATCTGTTAGGATATTTTCGATGGTGATGTGGGGCTTCCTGTGGGGACATGATGTACAAGAATTCAATACCGGAGATTTGGATTGCCTACAAGCACCACACAACATATAAGTCGAGACTTGGCTTTTTGGTTGGTTACTTATGTCTAGCGAATCAATGGAGTCGTTAGAATTAGCAATATCTTATTTTTAGCATAACTTGGAAAGTTCCAAATTATGGCATCCTAATAAAAACAAGAGACGTGATGGGGACTAATTCTGG
Organism: Artocarpus hirsutus; assembly: GCA_946598075.1. Taxonomy (NCBI): domain Eukaryota; kingdom Viridiplantae; phylum Streptophyta; class Magnoliopsida; order Rosales; family Moraceae; genus Artocarpus; species Artocarpus hirsutus. The sequence goes on along the minus strand of CAMOHE010043640.1, from coordinate 13,406 downwards.
GCAACATGGACGGTTGTGACTCGTTAGGAACATTGCTGACGTTGGACCGTAGTTCTTATGTCCACCAAAGCCAAGTCTCTCTCTCTCCCTCCCTCTCTCTCTCTCTCTCTCTTTCTCTCTCCTTCTTCTTCTTCTTCTTCTTCTTCTTTTTTTCCCCTTTTCTGAGTTTCCTTGTCTAACTTCTCTATTTCTTCTAGTTTCCGAAATTTCTACCTTACAAGTTGCTCAATCTACATTGTAATAACTTTTTCAATATCGTTGAAGTTTTAGTTGTATTATTTATACTATTATTTCGTTTACCAAAAATTTTCCTCCACTGCAACAATTGTACTTCTAGAAAGTCTGCTGGACTTAGCTGGTCATATCTGTTGAGGTTTTCTTCTTCATTTTTTTTTTTTTTTTGTGTGATGGAGTAGAGGTTTTCATTTTGAGAGTCAAATGCGGTTAAGGTGAAATTCGGACAGCTGGGATCTTTAACGCCCACTTGTCCATTTTTGAAAATTAAGTACCCATTTGGGTGTAGTTTATCACCAACACGTTTAACATAGAAAAACGCTACAGCTTTCAAGCTTTTTTCTTTAACATCTCTCGTCAGCGCTTGAAACTTCAATCTTATAGCCCCGCAAAACCTGACGGTCTTTTACAAATTCCGAAAGGTTCTATTCTGGGGGTAGAAAAAAAAAAAAAGACATAATATGACAACTAAGGTGAACGTAACATCGACACCTAAATGTAACATGATAATCATTAAACATAACATTGTCTAGATTATGTTTCTTCAATGTCAATATTACCTTTAATGACCACGGTGTTAGTTTTTTTTTTAACTTTCTACTTGAAGTCAATTTGTACTTGGCGAATTTGCTCGTAATATTAAATTTACCACAACAATTGGATTTGAAGCTATTGAAACTTTTCCCTCTCATGAATCATTGCTTTCTGAAAATGCATTGCTTTCGCACCACGGCCATGCCTTTCTAAGCTTTTTCCTTCCATGATTCTCATGTATCTCTGTAAAAAAAAGCTTTTCATACTGCTGTTATTGTTTGTTATCAATAACCAACCTACACTACTTACAAATCACAGGTCTTCTTATGAAATCCTACATGGTGTTTAGCCTTTATATGAAAGCACTTCTTTCTCTTTGGGAATCATAGCTACTTTCGTTCGTAAGGGTTGAGAGGGTGTTAATGCTATGTCCACAATTGGGCTTTGTGTTGGGAATATTCAGTCGGATAAACCCTAAATCCTAAACCCTAGTACCTAAATTAATGGTTGAAATAACAATCCCCCATCCTACAGAGCAAGGACAGAATGTATCTGTTCAAACACCAACAACTACACTGTCCAAGATTTTCATTTCGAAGCTGAGTGGAAAGGAACCTACAAACACCATGTTTCTAACTTCTCATGCACTTTGAAGAACTTGATGCCGGTGTGCCAGAAGAAGCTCACTGATGTTTATCAATCTCCAACAGTCGCGGTTCCGGTACCCACCGAGAGACATCTTTCCATACTTTCAAATGACAATCAGAGGAGGTATAAAAAACAAGGTTATCGAGGTCTACACCTTGGAGCTATCAGGCTAGGGTTGCAACCAACCTTCCTTTTGGGGAAAAATTTTACTTGTTTTCTAGCCCTGTTAGATACCAAGTGGAATACTTGTGACAAAGCCTTGATCACTGCAGTCGAAGTTGGTCTCCATAACGCCCATGTTATCATTTAGGTGAAACCCAACTTTACGTTGGACCTAACGAGAGAATGATTAGCAGACACCATACAGGTGATGATCTAGCTCAATGGAGCAGACATGGAACCTTCAGAGACAGCACTCGCCCTCCATCATTCCATGACGTGCAAGGTGCAATCACACTTGTTTTCCATGGATGGCAGTTCCAAGCCCTCTGTATGGGTACTTGGCGACGGAAGGACTTTGCCGCCAAAGATTTACCGTCGACACCAACGCACCTTTCCACCAACATGGAAAAGTGACTATGAGTAGTAGTGACAACCAGATGTGATCCATGATGAGGCTCGAATCACCAGAGATTCGAGAAGAATAGTTTCGGTCTCCTTTCCAACTCAGTCAAGGCCAATGAATCCCCATGTGATCCTGTCAACTGAGAGGAATATCTCCTAGTGCTTTGCCTCCATGGCCCTAGGAAGTCACTATCCTTCCAAAACAGTATCTACACGATCAGCTTCCCTAAAAATGACTTTGTTCGATGTCATAACAAGAAACTCATGTTTGGAAAATAGGTTGTTCACAGAACACAACCAGAGGAAGTTGGCCCCATCGAGTCCACTCTTACTGGTTGAACGTCAACGGCAAAGCCCAGAATGCAGCCTTGATGAATATAATGGAGAACCAGGAGAAGCAGCTCCATCAAGAAAGTAGTATTCACGACAACAGTATCATGATAGGTTACCAGCATGTGTGTGTGAGCTCATGTTAGGGTTTAGGATTCCTTGGTTAGGGTTTTGCTTGGGTTTTTAGGAAGACATAAAAAGAGATTTCTTTTTATCAATACGATATTTTTAACCCCAACATTATTTCTACACTGCCATCGCTCAAATCGACCAGTTAACTGTAATTATTCGCAAGGGGCACAGATACTCAGATTTAAAATTTACTCGCTCTTGCTAGGATACTGTACAAAGGAACAGACAACAAGACACATCAAAATGTGGACAGTATCAGAAGCATTGTAGGCACACTCTGCTAGTGGGAGAGATCAGTTCGTTGGAATTGTCTGATCAGCCTTCAGAGCATATGCATGGATTCCGCTGGCTACATTGAATACTTTCCTAAAGCCCTGAAAATTGCAAATAGATTAATGAAGAAAACCTTTAAAAAAAAAAAGAATAAACAAATGAAGATATGAAATATTTCTCGTCTCAAACCACTCCATCTCTCCACCCCACGCCCCCACCCCCCCACCCACCCAACCCAACAAAGGGGGAAAAAAGCTAAACTAGTTTCATTTGCCAAGTACAAAAGGTGGGCCTTCAATTTTTAGATGTTATAAAATGTGCTGAACACTAATAAAACTTAAAAATTGAATAGTTCATTTAGCCCAATCGGGCTATATAGCACAGTTCAAAGGAAAAATAACAGACGGAATGAAACAAAGAGAGGGCAATAGCAATAACTTTTTTCCATGTACAATGTAAATTATGTAGCCAATAATCTTGCAATCATTATTGAACATTTTCGTAAATTGAACAGGTGATCCATTTGATCTGCTTTTCCAGTCACACACACACACACACACACGCACAAAATATATATACATATATATATATATATATGTATGTATGTGTATCTGCGGGCTACATAGTAAGAGACATCTCAGTCCCACATTTCCATAACCCTCACCCTCCCAAAGTATTAAAACACAGAGCCATGATTTTCAGTTAGTGACAACTTGAATCCGCTTTTTTTTTTTTTTTTTTCAGCCAATTATCACCTTTAGCATTACTTTGAATTTTTTTTTAGTGCTTGATGACAAAGATAGATGTATACTTTTCTCCAACATAGCATCAGTTACAATGAATGAATAATAAAAGGGGTTTCATCTGTGTCTGCAGCCACTTGGCAACCTGTAATGACCGCATACCATGGTGACACTGCCTTTTCGAACTAAAATTATCAACATAATGATGAAACATGCAATAATTTTGCATATCAATGATGATAAGTGTAAACAATCACCCTTTTACCCAAAAACACTACAAAAAAGACTGATGCAGCTGAAGATTGCCTGTGTGTGATTCAAGGAAAGGCGGCAAGTGCATAAGAGAATTGATTCTTCCTACGTTTCATTATTTGGTTTGTAAATCATATCGAGTAAAATGGTGTATGGAGGGGCCAATAGAACAACTAGGTAAGCCAGAAATCATACTTAACGATGATAGACAATTCTGAACCTGAGATGCTTAAGAGTTTTATTCCCACTCCCAGGTTGTTGCTCACGAATAGGTGGGATTCTTAAAGCACAACACCAAACTTTAAGCACCTAATTTTGACAAACTATTATACACTACTACAACAAACCTTCAATAGAGAAACAAACAAATAAAGAACAGCACTATCTTTTGCTAATTTCATTTAAAAATTCACACGCAAAAGCTGGACTTGCTGAAGTTACCATAACATAGGTATCCTTCTGAGTGTCAAGTTTCGTAGTTATTTCAGGTCCCCAAGTTCCAAATTGTCGAAGGGGAAAAACCTCAAAACCTGGCAAAGATGCATGAGCCCTGTCAAACAGAAGGGAGTAACACAGTGAAGGAATTAAAACATTCCAACCCAATAAGCTAAAAAAAGGGAAAACTAGGAGAGAATGCACCACCAGAAAAAAATGAATAGTTGAGTTGAATAGTGGGTAAAACAAATTGTTCTTTGTCTAAATCCACAGAAAAGTTTTGATAAATTAGTCAAAAACTGACAAAAAGAATCCCAACCCACTAAGAACAGAAAAGACATGTGAGAGCATACACTTCATCAGGTTCTTGAACGTCAATCAACTGAGCCTCATCTACGAAACTGGGATCTTTTATTCTTGCATAAAGCTCTTCAGGTTGAATATCTTGAAGTAATGATTCTTCTTCCCTTACAGGACAATGCGTAAAAAGAAATCAGTATGCAACCAATCTGAAGTTATGCTCATCATTCCTACATTCGCTTAGACATGGGTAAAAATACCTATCAGAAAGGACTCGCAACAAATGCCAGCCAAATTTTGTTTTACATCTTACAACCTTGTTCAAAGGTGCATTAAACGCAGCCTCCTCAAACTCAGGTACCTGAGACATTTCATCAAAGACTTTAATGCCAGAGACAAACAATATAGCTACAATCGAAGACTCTAACCTTGCCTTTTAGCTTATTTACCCATCGCAAAACTCTAATGTCAAGGTATCATCTTACATGTAGCTTATGTATGCAGCCCGGAATTATTAGTTGAAGTAGAAATATCTCAAAACGGAAAACTTCCGACTTAAATTTAACTAGAATCACATATCATAAGGCAATGGCTGCTTTTCAATATATAGAACTTGTAAAATACGCTCAAATTGACCAAAAAAAAAAAAAAAAAGAGTAGGAAAGAAAGCAACATCCAATTCACAAAAGGACATGACCCTAATTTTTAGACCATGGTCCATATCAGCATACCATTTGCCCCTTCCTCACCCACCCAAGCATTCCGCCTTCTTCTTTGGAGGGACAAAGTTAGTATTCCACAGCAAGGTCACTCAGGTCCTCCCCTAAATGTAACGAATAACATTAAAACAGTATATCCATAACAAGCACATTGTAGCCTTAGAAATCACAACAAATTTAAATCAGGTCAAAGAATCTTTTTATCCACTCTATGTTTATAGGAACGTATTTGATGCTTGATCTGCTTAGATTATATTATTTCAAAATCTAAGAAAAGTAACCTCCAGAAATTCTCGGCTGAAGATCCAAAAGAAGCTTAAAATCGTCCTCTTTCACAAGTAGATGCTGCACCAGTATTTCCCTTCCAGCGTTAGAGCCACTTTCAGCACTAAGTGAAGCTGAGAAAATATAATTTTAGAACAACACATACAGAAGACCAGTGTAATGTAACAAAATTTGAAAGGGAAACTAACGCATGAATTTTGTAGCTGAAATAATAACATTGGAAACTGATTACTCAAACAACAACATGTGACCTCTCAGTCATACCCTCGCCAACTTGTAACCTATAAGCCATCAAATTAAAGAGATATGTAAAAAAAAAAAAAAAAAAAAAACAAATAAATCATGACTGAATATCGTCCCAATCACAATGTCTAGCTCTTTAGGCTTCTCAAGAAAAATCTGAACTAATCATTGAGAAGAAATTGACAGCAATAATAAAGCAAAATTAATTCATTCTTCAAAAGCTTCATTCTTTTGATGAGTACTACGCAAAAATCTACTCAATTAGTAATAGTTGAATCAGGATGAAAGTTTTACAATGACTATGAAATCATTTGTCAACTATATCTAAGTTTGAGCAATGTTATCTCCAGTTCTTATAGAAATTCATGAAATTGAGTAGTAAGAAATTATAACCAAAAAAAAAAAGAAAGCAAAGTATGAAGGGCTAGAAATGAATTCTGGGCGTATCTGATGCTTTGGGAGATGCCACGGGAAGTAGGCGCTTGAAGCCGAAAGGAGAGGGTTTAAGGGTTTTAGGGAGAAAAGTGAGAGATGGCGAAGAATATGTGGAAATCTTGTGAAGGTTTGAGATTGGAGGTGAAAACAAGTGATTATCAGGAGAGAGGGTATCGGAGAGAATCTGAGTAAAGAAAGAGCTGGAGTTGCCAACTGTGGAAGATGCGAAGCCCTTAACATTTCCTCCCTGGGCTGATTTTGAAGCTCAGAGAGCGAGGGGGAGAGTCAGAGAGGGAGGAGAGTGAAAGAGAGAGATAAGAGTCCAGCAAAGTTATGAAAAAAACCGTCGTCTAGTTCGTTTTGTTACAGTGTTTGATTGAACAGTTTGTTTAAACCGTAAACGTAAACAGCATAAAATTTTAGTGTATTGTTATAAGGAGATATAGCATTAAGTTTTTATATGGTAAAATTAAATAGTAATCTAAAATTTTGCCGTGCCACATTATTAATTGCAGTGTAATTCTGATATAACGACGTGCCGTTTGGTCTTCAAGGAATTAAAAACCAAAAATCCACGTGTTGTTTATATTTGCAACATAGGCAACGACTAATCCTGTGTGTACTATATTAATAATTAAAATTTAAATAACAAAAACCATGGGAATCAAAAAAATAAAAAATCCAGGTGTATTTGCGATGGAGGACTACTAGCAATACTTTTTTTTTTTTCACTTTTTAACCATGGTGCAACACGTAAAATCCATAATATTATGAATTATTATTTAAACAAAAATAAAATGAGAGTCTGCATGTCAAACAATAAACAAAAAAAAGTGTAAAAAAGAGTGAGAAATAGAGTACAACTAATATTTCTCTTTGTGACGCAAAAGCTATGAAAGCTCTGTTGGCATAGCTTTTGCTTTTGTTTTTAGTCAGTAAAAGAAGAGAAGCAAAAACTTTGATTTTGTAGTAAGTATTTAGAAACATATTTTTAAAAGAGCTTAAATAGGTCAAAATAGTTTTTAAAATTTTTAGTAGGTAACAAAAAGATGTTATAATAAAGTTTTGATGTCTTATGAAAACTTTGCTTTTTTTTTTTTAGGATTATTTTCACATTTACCCCTTAAACTATATTACTTATGTCACTTTGCCTTTAACTTTTAAAACTTACTACTTAATCCTTTCAACATTTGTTCCATTAGCAAGTTTCTCCTTTCCATTCAACTCCATTAGTTTTTTTTTTTACGATTTTTTGTGTAATATTTTTATATTTCCCCCAAACTATGTCATTTATATTATTTTGCACCCCTAACTGTCCAAATGTGTCACTATGTCCTATTTTTTGTTAGCCAATAACCTCTTTCTGTCCAATTTTGTTTGGCTTTACAAGTCAATGATTTTTTCTTCTAACTTTAGGCAAAAAAACCCAAACATAAAAAGGAGTATGGGAAAAAACAGAGAGTAAGGGAAAAAATAGATTAAGGGGGAAAAAAAGAGTTTAGGAAAAAAGTATTATTTTTTGTAATAGACCATTCCAACCATATAAAAAAGCTTAAGGAAAAAACAAAATACCTCCACAAAATTCCTTAAAAGAATAGAGCTCTTGATTTTTTTTTTTTTTTGTATTTGCATTTAAATGGAATGTTGTAAGAAATATTCATATGCAAGTTATAGATATATAAATTGCTTTAACGTGGAGGTATTGTAAGTTGGAAGAAAAAAATCAATTTATTAGCTGAACAAAATTAGATGGAAGGAAATTATTTGCTTACAAAAAAATAAATAAAGGGACATAGTAACATATTTTGACAGTTGATGGGTAAAATAATTTAAGTTACAGAGTTTGAGGGGAAATATAAAGATATTTTGCAAAGCAACTATCCAAAAACTAACAAAGTTAAATGGAAGGGAAATACTAGCTAATGAGAAAAAGTTTGTGATGATTAAATGGTTTGTTTTAAAAATCAGGAGGCAAAGTGACATAATTTGGAGGGCAAATGTGAAAATAATATATTTTTTGTCTATTTTAGAAGTTTTTTTTTTTTTTGAAAAATCATGTTTCGTAGCTTTGACTAAAAGCACTTTTGAATAGCCAAAGTATTCTTGATAGGTCATCCAAACACTTCCAAAAATAGCTTTTCAGACTCTAAAAAGGCTAAAAAGTAGCTTTTAGAAAGTCCTCTTAAATAAGGCCAATCTTATATATGCTTGTACTATATTAATTGTTAAAATTTTGCATATTAAATTATGTAACGCTTTATTTCATAAAAGATAAAAATAAAAATGTACAACAAACGCTGTTTACTTGTCTTATAATCTTACTCTCGCCAAAATATAAATTTAATTGTAGATTTCAATGTTAACCCTAGAATGGGGATAGTTTTACTTCGGCCTTTTCATAATTTAAAATAGACCTTAAACTCATCAAAAGTTGCAATTTTCACTTCTATTAAGAATTTCTAGAATCATATGACTCGCTTATGAAAAACAATGTAAAAGAAATATTTTAATAGAAATATATTGTTTTAAATTTTTTCAACCGAAAGATTAAATAACAATCTAGCATATTTAAAAATATAAGATACCGTGTGGAGAAAAAATAAAAAAGGACACAAAAGTAGGAAAGAAGGACTAAAAAAAGAAGAAAACAAAAAAGAAAGACAGATAAAATAAACAAGAGACAACAGTCAACAAGGAAGGACTTAAGAAAAAAAACAAAAAAGAAAACCTACACCAAAATGAGTGACTTTTACACTTCCATATAGTTATATAGATGATCAAAATATATCATTATATAGATAATAAGATGTATATATATAATATCTTGCACTTTAAAGATCACAACTGTGACACCCAAATAAATTAATTAATATTAATTAATTTAATTTGGTTGTTGTTAGGATATGATTTGGTCAGACCTAAATCATGGAACGAAGACTCAGCACAGGAGGTCCGAAGTGATTGAAGAGAATCAAGCCTAGTAGGAGCATTCGATTTAAACTCATCGTCAATATCCGTCAATATTAGATCAAATAACTTATCAAGTGACCATTTGATGAGAGGATTCTATGGGTTTGATCCCATTAATTGATTGATTGGTTTGATAAGGAGATTATTCAGTTTGTTTGTATAAGGACTATCACAAATTTGTAATAATGAATCATTAACTTTTGGCTTGTTGGAATTGATATAATAGAGTTGGGCTCGATAGATACAGGGGGAGAATTCAATGACATGTGCCTACTCATACTCTGATAGTAAAAAAGAGAATAACAAAGAAGGTTAGTTGATTAAAGCTCTTCTTGACGCGATTCTTGGTAGTAGTTCTGTCAAACAATTTTCTGTCAGAAGTGCAGTTTCAATTCTAAGAGGTGCGTAAGACCTTGTATTGATTTATCATATATATCATGTTTAACTCGTTTAACAAAAAGAGTTTATTTAAAAGTTTTAAAATCCATTACGTACACCTTTTCCAACAGCATGATATGCTTGAACAAAACATCAAGCTAGTGGAAGAAAATATAGACCAAAATGTAACCAAGGCAATAAGCAAGTCTCCGGCACTTGACCATATTTCGAAGAACAATAGTGAAACTCCGTCCACAAGGAGAATTATCTCATTTGTACTATCTAAGTATAGGAACTTAGTATTTGCTCGATTCGATATAATTGCAAACCCAAAGGACATCTCCTTCAGTACAAGAACGTGGTGAGCACTATGAACATCCCTGACAGCATACTAGACGAGATGATATGTAAATTGTTCACGCAAAGTCTAAAGGGACTGGCGCTAAAGTGGTTCAACAATCTATAGCTGGAATCAATTGACGACTTTGAGAAATTAGCCAATTCATTTGTTAAAGCTTATGCAATTCACATCAAAATGGGCAAGATTACCAAGGACCTTTGGTATGTAGTTCAGGGGAAAAGAGAGCCTACACTAAAAGGTTTGGTAAGGCCATCTCGAAAATCTCAGACCTAGAGTATGGCATGGCCAAAAAAGCATTGAAGAAGGGGTTCTTGCACAGGTCACCTTTCAAAGATAGCATTTACTCGAATTATCCACAAATGATCGAAGAGGCACTTAATCGTGCAAAGGGTTAGATAAACATGGAAGAAGAAAATAAACTATGTGAACAGGAACTCAGTAGAATCAAAGCCCAAAATTAAAAAGAAAGATTATCACAAAAAGTCAAACCAAAGTGAAAGATGAAACAAGGAACCCATAGTGGATTACGTGGAGAAGAAAAGACAAACAAAGATCGCAAGGGGAAATAAGCGAACTCTTTCACCATCAAGGTATGCATTAAACATTCCCTAATGGAATTAATCGCTCAACGCGAGGGAAAAGATTACTTATAATGGTTGGGAAAAATGGCACCAAACTAATCTCAAGATAAATCAAAGTATTACAAGTTCCATCAGAACACAAGACATCTGATAGTGGATTGCAAGATCCTATAAACAGAGATAGTAAAGGTACTAAAGAAAAGATACCTCAGGGAATGCCTGTTAGAAAGTGGGTATCGAACGTATAGACTCAATCACGTGTAATGCCTCAATCCCCCATGGGCCCACTTGGCTAGACCTCGGCATAGTAGGGTCTTATGCTCATCATCATTTCTACTATCCCCTTTAGGCACCTATTGAATCTCAAGGATTTCTTCGCATTCCCTAACATTTAAACCCAATACCTCCCTACTGATAAGGTTCTTAAGTCAAATGTTGGGTCAGGAGATTGGTACGACACTCTCTTATCTTAACTTAAGGGTATAAATTAGTGATCTTGTAATCTTAGTGAACATAGTATATGACATAACTTAATGTCTAAAACAATAGCATAACAAATATTAAATACACTGTAAATCATGATAGTATTTAAAACAATATGTATAACAAATGCAAATTTATTTCAAACATATACAAAGCATTTGGAAACCATTTTCTTCATACCATAAGTGAGGTTTGAGACTTACTAGAATCTTGCTCTAGATTTCCCAGTTTATCCTTGTTCTTCTATTAGTCGATTTTGTGTCCTGTTCAAACAATACTCGACTATTAAAAACTATCCCGAGTCGACATTGTTGGTCTATTTCTATATTGTTTAACTTAAGCATTTTGTAGTCAAATTTCATGTCATACGAGATGGTTTTACGACTAGCATGATATCGAACATTTTTTGTCTAAGGGTGTTAAGATAAATCAGAGAGTTCGGGCTTTGTTTTAGGCATTTTTGGAAAA
>CAMOHE010043639.1:0-28065 GCA_946598075.1 Artocarpus hirsutus | reverse complement strand
CATCACCCTTCCAAACACCCAATAAATACATTTATATCATTAACCCTTGAACTTTTCTAAAACAACCCGAATGACGTTTCTCTAATTTGAGCTTTGTGTCGGTCCTATATGGGCCCTCTATAGTACATCAAACTCTTTGTCTAAATCTAAAGGCATGATTAACAGCCTCGATGCCTCTAGCATATCTATCTATTTAGACCTCCATCACCTGCGCTATCAATATATAATACTTATCGGTCATCAACTGCTAGTATGTAGCTCCCATGATTCATGGTCCAAATGACATTACTTTGCTGCGGAAAAGGCCATGATCAATGATAAAACTCGCCATTTTCTCATTGCACGCAATTGTGCGTCCATAAAGCTTAACAGCCCATGCACCGCAGTAGTCCGGTCGATCTTTGATAGCGGGAAACTGTTTGCGAGGCGCATCCGACCTACGCATGTCCTCCGTTTTCCACTACTCTTGGGACACCATATATTAGTTAAAGCCAACTTCAAGCAGCTTTGACCTCCTCAGAGATGGTTTCAATTTTCTCATTACTACATGGCCTCTCCCTTTTTCGCATCGAGTAATCGGAGGGTTCTAAGAATCTAAATTAAGAAGGCCAAGCTTACTGCTAGAGCAATGCCCATTTTCTGGTGATAAGCAAACATTAGGATACAATACAGCATCGTAACATAGTACAACTGACATCAATTGTAGCAGCGGAGGCACGCACAAAATAGAAGGAAAGAATTATTATTTTCGTTACGAATTTATTAAATCACTTAAAGCTCTTTAAATGATAAGTTATTAACACTAATGACCTTTAAACTTTAAAATCTATCTCATTTTACTCTTTAAATTTTTAAAATCATCGATTTATTCCCTGAACTTTCAAAACTCCTCACTTTGTCCTATAAGTTTTAAAAATTACCATTTTACTCTTATTTTAAACCTCTTTTTTTTTTTTTTTCTATTTTCCATTCAAATATACATAGTTTATCTCACGTGATTCGTATATGGATCACCTATAAAGGTAAAAATGAAATTTTATCACTTTTAAATTTTCTTTTATGTTTACGCTCTCACTTGATGCTATTGTTTCTTTTATGAGTTCTCATTTTGGAAAGATTTACTTGCATATTTTTTCTCATTTTTAAAACTCATTTAATAAATTGATATTGTTCTCCGATATCTAAATTGAATACTAAAAAAAATAAGTTACACATTAAAAAAGAGGAGATATCGGCAAACAATATAGAGAAATACATACAAACCCTTCTTAAATAAAAGCAGATAAAATTTTATTTTTGCCTTTACAAGTGACCCATATACGAATCAAATGAGCTTCAAACTGTGCATTTGAATAAAAAATCAAAAAACAAAAAAAAAAGTAAGAAAGTTTAAAACAAAGACAAGATAGTGATTTTTAAATTTCAAGTGATAAAATGAAGAGTTTTAAAAGTTTAACGAGTAAAATGATAATTTTTAAAGTTTAGTGGATAAATTAATGAACATCTTAATGTTTAAGGCCATCAGTGTTATAAATCCTTAAATAAAGAACTTATTTTAAAGAAAATGACCCTTTTGGGCTTGTCAAAGGACCGGTGGAGAAGAACTTGCATAAAAGTGCTTCAATTCTAGACATCCACCAAGTCAAGCTACAGTACAAAATACACATTTAAACAACAGATTTGAGAGAACTAGAAAACTTCTCTAATTCATTCACTTCTGTTAAGAAGAGGAATAAGCGTTACAAAATACAAGGCTCCAAGAAACATGTCAAAAGGGTTCCACAGGAAACAAGCCGTGACCAAGCACAATGTCCATATCAGATTACATCTGTTTTAAAAAAAAAATACAGAAAAAGGCCACATCCAAGTAGCCCCCCATGAACACCGAGAAAATCTGCCTTTTCGCCAATCGTCATCAACATTGCCACCACCCTGCTCATTGTACAGAACTTCATCAGTCGCCGTCTGATTTCATAAATGTCAACAGCAGAAAATTCAACAGGGTATATCATTTCTAGGGTACCTGGAAATAGGCGTGACCAAGCCACTACTAATAATAAAAGTGGGTATCACCAAAACCGGTCGTCGCAAGAAATTTTTATATACTCCCACTAATCATAACCGGTATACTCCCACTAATCATAAACAGCATCTACCCGGATGCCACTTTGCCGTCCATTAAAGTTTCCACCACCACGTCTTGAGTGGTTCTGGCCCCTCCCCCGGGGCCTTGCACCTGAAATATCGGCATCATCTTTGGGTCCTTCAGAATTGGACTTGTTGTATGACCCAACTGGCTGGTATTCATAATGAGAATTTTGCCTTGGTCTCTCTCTGTGTGGAGGTTGCTTGTTATCTTGTCCAGAGTAATTCCAATCTCCATGAGACTCTTGACTTCTGCTAAGCCGGTTGTTCTGGTGTCCACTTCTGCGGAATCCAGACAATGCACGCTGGTCCTGTCTAGTTTCCAAATTCAATGGCACAGTTTCAATTGTATTAGGACCTTGGTTCGGCAAGAGGGGCTGTCCCTTGAGTGAAGCTGCTTTTCTCTCTCTCCTAGGCTCCTGATGCCTGAAATTTGGTGCTTCCTCACCATTGTTTTTTTCAGAAACTGACTGATCATGATGAAACTGACCTGACGACTCGTTAGTATCTTTGTCATGCGTTGGCGGAGGTAACACACCATCATGTCGACTGGACTCCGCTTTGTTGGCCTCAACAACAACATTTTGACCAGAATTGGGTCTATTTCCCCGATGATTATTGGCTGGAAATGCCTGAGATTTAGGTTGCCAATGAGACATTGAACGTTCACCAATACCTTGGTTTTCTTTTGAAGCAGGCAAGTCCACCTGACTCATTGCAGAGGTTGAAGACTGAGTGTAACTGTTGTCAGCATCGCCACTGCTTCTCTTCTGATCAAGATCACGATTATTGCCCATGCCTTTGTGTCCCTTAGATGCATGTCGCTTTCCTCGTGAACTAACTCCCTGATCTTTTACGACTGGTACTGAGACAGGTTCAACAGATTTCGAGCTGTTTGAAATGCCCCAGTCATCGGTGGTGCTCCATTCATCAGAATATTTCTCTTGCTCTTTTACCGAGCTTACATTATCTTTCTGATGGGGAAGCTCGTCTGATTTTTGCACATTCTGATTAATATTTGAAGCATATGATGCCCCATCTTGCAAGCCTTGCATGCTGGTTGATTCTGTTGATCCACGTTGTCGCCATGATCCATGAACTTTTCCCTGCTTATTATTATGCCTGTTATTCCCATTCCGAGACTCTACAGTAAACCCCGCTTTCCCAAGAACCACCCCGACATTATTAGAACTTTCAGAGCCTTGGGAACCAACAACTGCCTTCAGAATGGAGGCATCGGTTGTGGTCTGATTGGTTACAGAAGCCACAGGATGATGATTAGTACCTCCTTGCTGGGCCATTTCTTTTGCTACAGGCTTTGGAACATATCTCTCCATCTCTGCCCTCTTATTTTTCGAATTGATCTGCACCTGATTATCAGACTTCACAGAAGGACCAACACTGTCCACTACATTCTTAGGGCCGGCTTCATCAGTGACCTCAGCTTTGTTCTGCGACCGAACTGGTGCCCAGATAGCATCACTTCCGTGGAACCTTTCTGCGGTCCTGCTGTTTTGTGGATTTCTTGGCATCCTGCGAGACTGCTGAGGTTTCCATTGGCTGTTTACCCTACCATGAGAGTCTTCATTTGGTGAAGATGGGTGTCGCTCTGAAGACTGATCAGCATTTCTAGGAATGTTCTGCAACTGAACTGCCGCACTAGGATCTAACTGATGTTCGGATGCCTTTGGCAGCCCACTTTCAAGATAAACATTTGCAATGTTTTCTTTTGATCCTGTTGATGATAAAGCAGATGTATCTTCTGTTTTATGCTTGTTCTTACTATTCTTGCTATTTTTCCTTCTCGGATGCAGAGAAGAGTCAGCACTAGCATTTGAATTTACAGGCAAGGTCGAGCTCCCACTCAGGTCAACTTCATTGGCTACAACTCCAACAGATGCAGTGGCATTATGTTCTACATCAATCTGAGTTCTGGGCGCCTCAGTTATACTGGTGGACTGCTTTTGTTTAAAACCTGTACGCTTCTGCTTAGAGGCATTACTTTCATGAACTTGAGAAGCATTATTGTGGGCAGCGTTGGCACCATTAACCTCTTGCTGCAAGGATGCAGATTGAGCCCGCATCATTAGAGGTTCCCCAGAGGCATTATTTGGAGCCTCTGAAGGTACTTGACTGCTTGGTAAACAGGGTTTTTCAGCTCCGACGGTGAAGCTCTCAGTAATCTGAGAAACTACATTTGATTTATAGCCCACGGCTGACCTTGGAGGTCCATTTCTCTGGACACCAATTGATGAATCACTAAGAGTCTGAGATTCCTCTTGCTTACTCTGGACGGCACCAGTCGAAGAATTTTCCAGCTTTGCAGTTGACCCTTCAACTGCTTGTTTCCGCCTGTTCAATTCTTCTAACTTTGCCCGAGCCTTGGCCATCTGCTTCTTAGTCCTCTCCTCCTCTTCCTCCTGTAGTTGCTTGGTTCGTTGCTTGGCTAGCTCCTTCACCTTAGCTCGCTGGTAGACAAGCCCAAAATTACCATATAAATTTCAGATCTGGAAAAAGTGGGAGGCACACAAATTAATATGTATACCTCTGCATGGTTGTCACTTCTATCAAATATCGGTTGCACAGACTGTCCCTCGAGCTTGCCATGAGGATGTGACCCTAAATTTTCTGTCGCCTCAGTAGATCTATGATGATCGTGCAAATGAATTGTAGAAGTTTCTGAATGCACAGCTAATACTGCAGCTGGAGGCTCCAGAACTGAGGGCTTATTTTGCCAGCCTTCAGCCTCTTGGTTATTGAATCTGCCTCTACCATAATGATCACCTCTTGATTGCATACCATGTGTCGATCTCCTGTATTTAAGCACATCAGTGTTGAGTAGCAAATACACCAAAAGAAGTTCTCAGAGAAAACCTGCAACTCATAACCAACCTGGAAATGTTTATTCCGGAGCCAGCTGTTGACCCTAGGTTTTTATCTCGACCAGAGATGCCTACTTCATGAGAGATGGGATTTGAATTCTGGTTAGCTTTAGCATTATCTTGATGTTTAATTCTTTGATTTTCTCCACTGGAAACAGTCAAGGTTTCACTGCAGCCATCAGAAGCGCGTGCTTTTGCATTCAATCCTTCTATCTTCCGGATCAGACTGGAATCTTTTGGGGCAGTTGGAAGTGGTTGTGGAGCTTTCGACAAACCAGACGCTTCACTTTCCAATTTCTTCCCAGAAATGTAATCAATGGCCTCAGCGTTTCCCCCACCTCCAGGTGACTTCCCTTTGATAGGTACTGGAGGACCATGGCTGTCACAAGTCTGAAAAGAAGCTTGTTCAGACGGAGCTTTCCTTAAATCGCTCTCCCCATACTTCTTGCAATCTGATCTATAATCATTTTCCCAGGATGATGTTCCTGGTTGGTCTCCCCTCGATGCATTGTTGGTTACAGCACCCTCACTCCCATGTTCCTCGTTTCTTCTTTCCCGACCATCATGCTGCTTCAAAAGAACTTTATACGGTCCTCGATTATCCTGGGGATGACCAGATTCTACTTGTTCTCCTATCTGGCTCTGGTTGTTAGAAACATATCCACTAGATTTGCAATGGGAATTTCCAGGCTCGGGAGCACCTTGGCCTGGGTACCTGTTATAAACCGAAGGACCAGCTGCCATTCCCATAAATGGCACATCTCGTTCATTTGAACTGCAGTAGCCCATGGGAGGACTGTAGTAACCCTCATAGGCTACTGGACCAGGATAAAAAACAGGCCTAATTGGCAAACCTGGTCGAATGTAAGCATCTGGCATATGAGGTCTGTACATATCCCCATTTTTAGGACGAGGTCCTCTTGGTCCAGCTCCAGGTGGTGGAACTGGCTGTGGGTTAGGAATGCCAGTGGCTGGAACCTGTGGACGATAATAGGGAAAGGGTGGTTCCAAGGGAAAACCAGCTGGAGGAACAGGATTTCCATATGGAGGACCTCCTGGGGGTCCCCTAAACCAAACACCACCTTGAGGATTATTCATTGGCGTAGCATGCCAAGCATCATAATGCTGTGGAGGGACATGGTAAGTTTGAGGATTCCCTTGCCACTTCTCCATACCTGGTCTACCTCCGTCTTCATTGTATGATAAGTTATCGCTATTCCAAGAATTTACCGTGCCATCTTTTACATTTTCACCAGCAGACATATCACCTGAATAAGAAAAACAAGAAAACATCATTTACTCTTCCAAGAATAATGCAGTACAGCAGCAGACAACTAAAAATAAGCCACTAATTGCACAGACACTGACCAGTTGCAGAAGCCCCAATCCTCTCCTTTCCAGTTTCCACTCCATCAGAGGATGAGCTCGGACGGCTGTGAGAACTCGAACCTATCATCAACAGCATGTCAAGAATTCAAGAGCAGAAAGTAGCTGAACAATTCACGTTGGTTTAACATTATATCAACTTGGCACACTTATGCCTGTTTAGGTTAAACATTTCCTTTCAGTGTCATCTTCTTTGCCATTCATTTTTCTCAGACACAGAAATGTGTGCACACTAATGTAACAAAAATAAAATAATCAATTCTAAACTTGCACATCAGACATCTACATTATTGTTGTTATTGTCCTCCAAACTCAATTCTAAACTTGTATATCAGACATCAATATTTTTGTTATCATTGTCCTCCAACTTATATTTATTAATTTATTTGTCCATTGTTACTGGATAAAACTTTTAAAATTGGTAAGTCTCCTTTACAAGTAACCAAGATTTCCAGAAATTATTCAGAGTTGAAACAACTCATATGAGGGAAGATGAGGGTAATTGTTTAAAACAAGAGTCAAATTCTTGTACCTCTGCTAAAGCCTAAAAGCAGTTAGTATTATACACTTCCAAAGGAGATGGGGTTAACATATTATGCCATCTAATCTCTACGCAGTTGCAAAATACTAAGCCTACAATCAATTCATCAAACTTACAGTTGCTACAGTTTGATAAAACTAGAGCCAGATTCTTAAACACCTCAAAATTCGATTATTCAAGTTATCAATTCAACATCATTCCTAGTCCTTTGCTAACTGCTTGTAAAGCTACATAATCACTCCAGATTATAATAAAAGAAAATAATTCTATTCCAGAGAGTTAAAACAACTACCTTGCCTTGATAATAAGCACATTCAACTGTGGGACAGAACTTTAAGCGAAAAAAAACAAAAAACAAAAAACCTGGGGGACATAAGGTCAAATAGGAAAGGTGTATGCAGACAGAGGAAGCTATAGCGTAAAAAAAATAATAATAATAAAAAATTAAAAAAATGAAACATAAAAAGATAGGAAAAAGAAGAAAGCAAAGTATATTAATACCGATGTACATATGCAAAACATAAACATAGAAAACCTTGTTTAAAAAAATAAAAGTACCATTCTTTCCAGAACTTTCTTTTCCTGAACCAAGCGTTGGAAAGTCTCCAGAAGTAAGTGAAAACCCATCGTTCTTGGGAGGTGCCACTCCCTGCAGACGTAACAGTAAGCAACTAAATATAAGGCCATTTACACAAAAAGTAAGCTATCTGGATGGGATTAGAAATTTGGAAAATGAGTTAACTAGAATAGAATCTTCTAACCAAATTCCCCAGTACACAAAATAAACCAAGGCAGCTATCTACCAAATGAAAAGCCCTCAAAATTTAAACTTGATGCAATGCAAGCCATTATGCAACACGCAGGCATACAAAACCAGTTAAGAGCATAAAAAATTATACCACACGAAAAGTGTAAAACTTTGACTGTTATAACGGATGACGCAATAATTGAACATCTAAAAAAGATCAACAAGTGATCGCCCATGCATTTGATGCACCAATAACTATACAATATAAATATTACGTGAGCTCCACTATACCAATTTTTCTGCAGTCCCAGCAGCATTCCATGCCACTGAATGTTCAGAATGTTCAGCAAACCGTGACAACTGCGAGCTACCAGGTCTTGTTTCGGCACTGTGAGGGCGCAATGATGCCAGTGATGTCTGGTTTGATGTCAATGCCCCAGAAGCTGATGCTGGCCTAGAATTTGGACCAGAGACATTCACGGTAGGTTCGTAAGCTCTATCGCTGCTTGCAGTTGATGGGCGAGTGCCACTTCCAGAGGAAGGGCGGCCGCTGAGATGACTTGGTGAACTAGCACCACCATCAGTATTTGGAGACAGTGATGAGGAACCCCATGCAGAAGATGATTTGCTACCCCAGCTAATGGTACCCCTACAGGGAGGTATCCAATCCAAGAAACAGAAAATCATTCATAAATTCAGAAAGCAAATATTGAAATTCTTTCACTAATATATTATGACCTAAATTTAAATTAGAGAGACAAGAGAATACTTACTTGGGTACAATTTCCACATTGGGATCCAGACCATGATTTTCTGACCTTGAAGCAAAAGACAAAAAAACCAACAAAGTTCAGAGAAAACTAACTACCAGGCGAATTAAACTGAAGGAAAAATTGAATGAGAACCAAATACCTTTGACTGGGTAAGTTAATAGGCTTTGGAACAACGACCTTCCCCAAAACAGTCATGCCCCCTCTTCTAGCCAAAGAACCCCACCTACAAAGACATTACAAAAAAAGAAATAAGAATGTTGACAAATCTCAACACGTGAAAATAGCAAAAGCACACAAGTAAAATATAAGGCATCTGCAGCAAAATACTCAGTATATAAAACTTCGAGCTTTTTTTAGTTTATATCTCTTGTATTAATACAAGTAATGATGATCAACTTTTTATGGTCAATAATAGTCCAGCAACTAAGACATTGTCATGGTAAAACTGGTAAAGTAAGATAAAGTGAGAAAAATAAAATCAAATTATACCTTCGGTCTCCAGACGGCATACTTGATGTCATATTTTAACTGCCGTTGCAAGGTCATTCAAACAAATTTCAGACAACCTGGGAAGAACAAAGGAATTAAAACTCCATCCTTACTGAGGTACATACGTAGCAATTCTCAGGAAGAAAGAAGTGACAATAAAAATCTGATCATATCACTCACTAGCCCATCTCAAAGTGTATAGTTGTCTAAAAGAGCATAAAGCATTTATTTGAATATTAAAGTATTGAGCACACATCAAAACCTAATTTATATCTTTCTCACTTACCTTTTGTTTGTTTCATAACCTTTTCTGCCACAATGCTATCTCTAAAAAAAATTAAAACAAATTTGAACTTCTGTCCAAACTTTCTAATCAAACCTATGAACCAAATCAGCCATTAATATTTATAAACATATACCGTTGTGCCTTTAACTTTTAAGTTTATGTTATCTTCTTTTAAGTTTATGTTATCTTCACCTTATCTTTTAAGTTTATGTTATCTTCACCTTATTCTTCTTCATTATGCCCTCTAACCGCCTGATCAAGATGGTGAATAGCCCACGCATCCCACCACCACCAACAACAAGAACAACAATGATAACAACAATAACAACCAAAAACCTTTCGCTTTGACAGTTACAATTGAACTGGAATCCTAGTCCATAAACCACCAACTAGTGAGAAACTTGCACAATTTGTAAACCGAGCACAGACTCAAAGACACAATCTTTGAGCGCCAAAACGTTAACTAAACTACCACAATGAGTATAGTTTCTACAAAATTGATCACTAGGCTTGATTTCCCTAGTCTATAATTATGACGCCATACTTGGTACGCTAAAACATGATGCAAAAACCTCGAGAGCATAAGCCAAAATTAACCTCTGTCTTCCTAAAACAATCGAAACAAATCTAAAAACTCTAAAACAGTATGCAAAACATGTAATCACAACTTTTTTTGCTTTAAACATATAAAAAAGACAAAAATCTTGAAACATAATAATCCCCAAATTATCAGAAATCCACCAGGAACCCTATTGCTCCGTTCGATTGGATTGAAAACATGTGGACGAAGATAAAAATCTTGAAAAATGATTTAGGAACATATACTAAGCTATAAATGCAAAATCTTTTGTTTTTTTTTTTTTTCTTCCTCCTTTCTTGCCTCGATATTTATTTTCCATCTCCTTTTTCTCGGGAATCAAACAGCCGTAAATTAACACAAGAAGCAGAAGAATTACAAGAATCGAAATAGGTTTCGCTGGATAAGCACTTGCCCAGGACGATGAAACAGGTTCTCAAAGGTACGTGGAAACCCTAAAAATTTGCAGGGAAGTTTTTTCAGGAGATAGAAAGAGAGATAGAGGAAACGATCGAAACCAGAGAGGTGAGATGAGGCTCGGCGGGATCGCGAACGAAAGTTTTTAGAGAGAGAAAGAAGAGAGAGAAAGAGAGAGATCTCTGGGAGTTTGAGAGGGACGTAACCTGAAGACTCTAAGGCTTCAGATCGGAGAAAGAAAAAGAGAGAGATAGAAGGGGGGAAGAGAGAGAGAGAGAGAGCTCCGGGGGTTCCAGGACGTACGGCTTGCCCTCCATACACCAATAAATGGATTTTTTTTATTTCTTTGGTTTTTGAAACACCTCCACTCTAATTTTTCGTGTTTTTCCAACGTGGTTATTAAATTATATTATAATTAACAAGATCCTTGACGAGCACAACTACAATCAAAATATTCCTAAATAATATAAAGCCCTCTTATATTATAATAAAAATTAAAAAAATTATTATAATATAAAAGCATTTATATGTATAATGTTTTAACTAAAAAATTGGTTCTAATAATGTTTAAAATTTAATCAAAAATTTTCTTTGAAATTAAAACAGAAAAGGATCACATGATACACACATAGCATACTTAGAGTACCTATATACTTTATTTTCTTCTAATAACAGTCAAATTATTCAATATTGTCAAAAATAGAAGAAATTGTATCATTTTTAATTTTTTTAACAATTTTATTAGCTTATATTTGTATTTCATTTGTTATAGTGCTTAAAATTCTGCCTCTTCCTTTTAAATAAGTCATGTGTATGTTACGTAATTGTTTTTATTTTTATTTTGACAAATCTTTACAATTAAATACTTAATTGTTCGCTTAACTAATTTTAGGGACAATTGCAATGAAAAAAGTTTAAGAACCACCTTAAAAAAAGCCAAAATTTTAAGAGATAAATGTGGCAAAAACTCTCTTCTTTTTTTCTTTTTTTTTTTTTTTTTTGGTTATTTCTTCTTTTGAAAAAAGAAAAACGGATTTTATTTTGTGACATTGTTGTCGTTTTTCTTATGTCGTCGTTTTTCAGTTTGGTTAACGTTGTCGTTTACTTTGGTGATGTCGCTTTCGGGTTTGTTGTCGTTTCATTGACGCTGTTTTTGTTGTACATTTACGTTTACCTCGATCATTTATGTTGTTGTCGTTTTTGGTCATTTGTGTTTTTGTTCAATGTGCCTGTCGTACTCTTCTCAGTCCATCGTGGTTGGTTACCTTTCTTGTTGGAGTCGTTTTGTTTTTTGTTTGTCGTTATGTTTATTTCGTTGTTTTCATTAGCGGGTGTTTTATTGGGAAGGTAGAAGGTTGGAGAGACATGTTCAATCCTTGTTTGGTTAGAGAGACGAGAGAGAGAAAAAATAAAAGGGATGAAATCTCCCACCAAATCTCATTTTTCTATTGATGGTAGTAATCAAAGAATTCATCAATGCGAGCTTTAAATTAAAAAAAAAAAAACACTATTTTACCTTGAAAAATAATTAACTAATGATGAGAAGGGCATTTTCCTTTTTCCATCCGTCTCCATCTCCATCTCCATTCTACCGAACATATTTTCTCTAAAATTCTAATTTATTAAGGGCATGTTTAACAACCTCATTTCAACTATATAGTTTAAACTATTATAATATAAAGCTCTCACATGTTACATTATAAAGCAAAAGCATGCTACAGTAGAAAGCTCTTGTATGCTACAATAAAATTGTTCCAACTTTACGTTACCAAACATACTCTAAGGTGATTTTAGTTTTTGTTTTGTTATCCTTTATTGTTGTCATCTCATGGATGTCTTCATGCCCTCATTCAATGTGGTTGTTGCCTTTGTACCTTAGTGTCGTTCTACTTTTTATTTATTTAAGGATTATTTTCATAAATTTCCCTTAAAATATGTACCCTAGTTCGAAGTGCCATCTGATTTTTCAAAACCTTTCAAAACAACCACTGACTTGTAGAAAACAGTTCAAAATGTGCCCTATGTCCAATTAAACTCTAACAAATTTGCTGATGTGGCTTGCATTAAGAATAAATTAAAACCATTAAATTATATTTAATCTGTATAAATAATTACATATTAAAAAATAAGAAAGATAAAATAAGAAACCATTAAAAAATAAAACATTGAAAAACCTTTTTTGTCACGAATGAAAAAAAAAAAAAAAAAAAACTTGTCCCCTTCTGCAAAATTAAATCAAAATACCTAAACAGTGAATATCAAACTGGAAAACACACACCGATTTCTAAACCCAACAAATTAAAAAGATTTCGTTCATGTTTACACACAACGATTCCATTGATTGTTTTCTTTTTATTTGTTGAATTATTGACTACACTAACTAACCAAACTAAATCCAATCCAATTATTGATTCCATTTTAGTCTCTATTTTCACATCTCTCTCCAATTTTACCATGTCACTAACGAGAAGGAATTGGCATGCACAGGATTTACAGTTTGTCTCTATAAAGGCGATGGACTTGGTATCACTCAGTCTCTAAAGTTGGGAGGCAATGTTTCTTCCCTAAAGTACTCTTTTCGAACGGTGTCCGCGGAGCAAAATTTGACCTGCAAAATAAACACCTGCTTCAAGTAGATGCAAACAGACTAAAATGAAAACAGCATGCTAGTATTACACTTTTTCCACGCTCATTTTTCTCATCATTTTTTTTTTTTTTTTTTTGTTTATCAATTTCATACACACATGGGTATACAAGTTTTTCAAGCTTAGGGAAAAAAAAAATCTAATCATAACTTCACTAGCTATATAGAAATATGCATTCTGAATTTCATACAGAAAATAAAAGATTGATCAGTTTGGACAGAGGAAAAAGGAATAAGAAAAGGGATAATAACATGGGCACATACCAGAGAAGCGTAGTGTTTTAACAAGGGCTTGACAAGCTGCCAGATTGGTTTGAACACAAAAGGAGCTTCCACGAAGAGAACTTCACCCAATCTCTTAGGATAATAATAGTAGAATACATCAAACTGCAAATGGTAAAGAACCAACACCACAATGGAAATTAATTTGAGTTTCTGTATAGTGTATGATTCATACAGGTATCAAATAGACAAGGGACTTAAAAATAACGTATTTTCCCCCGAATAACTGGATATTTCACTAAGGTGGCACAATCACACAAAATCAAAATCTTCACAAGGAAAGAATAAAGGCGCACAATGCACACACAACAATACTTTTTAATTTGCTTTTTTTTTTTCCATTAAGTTATAGTGAGAAAATAGAAAACAGACATTAAGTTATTGCACCAATGGACTACCGAATGTACAACAAGCAGGTAACTTGTAGAAGTACCAAAAATGTTAAGAATCGTAGATCTGCATTCTCGGTACCAAAGCCCCGAAGATCAATTATGCCAAGTACATCTTCTTTCCCTTCTGGTAGTTTGCTTAAAGCCTTTTCAATCAAAAACACACACAGCCTCTCATTCTCAGCAGGAGCATGCACCTGCAACAGGTTGTCGTATAGCACCAATCAAAATTCTTATCCATGCCAAAAGTAGCCAAAAAGAGTTAAAAAACTAAACTTCTTTGACTAATACTTATGCACAATCAATAATCACATCTATCCTATAACTATTTCAATCCCTAATACAAATATTATTTCATTTCGTACTCCATGGAATCAACTAGAACCGCAAAGAGATAACTTTTTCCATTGTCAGGGACAAGAAAATCTAAGAAAATAAGAGAGCTGATAATTATGTTTAGAACTTACAGAAGGAAGATGCTTGGATGCCACTACTATGAGCACTGGTCTGTCATATACATCAAGAAAGTCATGTACGTATGCTTTTCCAGTTTCAGCCACACTTTTCACTGAATCTTCAGTCAGTTCAGACACTCCAAATTCTTGACGCCATTTCTACTAGTCAATTATGGAAAACTTAAAACCTAAATTCCATTAAGAAATCTCATGATTTATCCTTCAAAGCAAGCAAACAAATATAACCCCGATGAATGTCTGGTGGAGTGATAAGATTGCATATTCTTCTCAACAAGGTAATAGGTTCAGCTCAATCACACCGCATTGAATGAGTTATATCAACAATGCACTTCCAAAGAACACCTTACTTCCCAAAAAATATTTGGATTAGTTTTACAAACATCCCCTGAATTATGTACGCTAGTTCAACATGGCCCTCGAATTTTGAAAGGGTTCATTTCGCCCCTGGACTGTGTAACCTAGTTCAAAATACCCCTTTGTTTATAATACTAACAAAATGACAATGTAACACTACTTATAATTTTATAAATGCTCCGGGCATGTTGAACTTGGATACATAATTCAAGTGACATTTATGAAATTAATCCAAATTATTATCTAGGTATATTACCCAATACCTCTATTATCCTTTGATAATAGCAAAAAAGGGGGAAAAATTCAATGTCTCACTTGCACAACAACACACACGATCACATTTATGAAACCTCAAACTAGTCCAATTCAATTAGAAAAGAAAACGATTCACCAGTTAAGGATACAATTGCTTTAGTTAATTTGGAAATGGCTTCTTCCACAGAAAATCTTCTGTCTTTAAGAAACCAGAGGATCATATCTTCGTCATCTCTTCCATTACTTCCCACTGGAAGATCATTATGATATTTCTCAAGCTTCTCTTTCACTTCCAAAACCAACTGAAAAAAAAAGGAAATTCCACAGACCATAAGAAATTAACGAAAATCACCATACACTAATAAAGCGCGAATCTTGCAATAGATTTCTCTAGAAAGGCAGAAACAAGAACTTCATCCAAACCCCCAAATTTCAAACTTTTCTCATCTTTCTCAACCAATTCAATTTCTTGGCAACCAAACAGAGGGAGGTAAATAGCGGGTACCTTTCGGGAATCGCTTTCGCTTAAAGAACTACTCCGAACTGATAATGATAATCTGCGTGTGCTGGTGTTTTTGCAGGGAATGAAAGAGAGAGAATGAGGATAGCGAAGCGGAGTACAGAGTCGGAGAGCCATTGCCGCCTCAGATAAGAGAAAATAAAACACCGTGACTTTGGCATCCAGAAATATTGATCATGATAAAACGATTAACTGGTGGTGTGAGTCGAGGGGAGGTACGGAGCCGTGCAAAACAAATGTAAGCCCATCCCACGTGGGGTGTTTGCCGTCGAAAGAGATTCCGGGTTGACAAGGCGTGTGGCATATTTTTATTTATAAGTTAAAATATATTTTCACTTTATGAATATTTTTGGGAGTTTTATAAATACATCATATTTTTAAGCTGCAAATTGAAATATGTTATATAAAAAAAATAAAAAATATGCTATAAAGTATTTGTTTCTTTAATAATTTTTACTTCTATATTGATTCTTGTCAGTGATATAAGTATAAAAGTTTTTTTACAAGTGACAAAAATTAATCTACTGTTCAATAAGGTGGCATTGTTTATAAATATCTCAATATTTTTTTGGGCCAGTTTGGTATTGTTGTGTTATGCTATAGCTTTGCTGTGTTGTAGACTAAAAATAGTAGTTGTTTGGTTTTTTTTTTTAAAGCTACCGTGAAGACCAGAAGTAGAATTATAGATGTTTGGTAAACTATGTATAAAATTGTTGTGGAGATATATAATCACAAAAATATACATATTTTACTAAGCATATTTTTAGCTTTAGTTTTTATTAATTTCAATTAAATTCAAAAAAATTAAATCATTCTAATTTATAACGTGATATTTGAGCATCCAAAAAAAAAAAAACAACATGTTTATTTATTTTTTTTAATTTGTTCATTTTTATTTGATTTATTTCTAACATGTTTGGTTTTTTTGGAAGTATTTGAATATAGTTTCAAGCGTATTTCTAATAAATTTTGTTCTTAGCAAAACATGTTATTCGATTTATTTTAGTTTGTTAAAGAAAATATGGGTAGATTTAAAACTATGTATTATTACTAAGGTTAATCTAATAATTTTAAATTATAAAAGTAGAAACTGCAGTAACAAAACAAATCCTAGGCTACTTCTCAATTTTTGTTGTTGGGCAGCAATTTTTAGAAACGACTTTTCAAAAACAGGATATACCAAACACTCTAAATTGCTGTAGACGTTTACAGAAGCTAAAAGCAACTTCCAAAAATAATGCCAAACGGGCCTTTTATATGTCCCACTATAAATGCATACAAGACATTAACAATCTTAATACTGATATTGATTGTTTTAATTTTTTAAAATAATGAGAATATACATATTTAATATTTTAAACGGATTATGATATTATTATATTTAAAAAATCATTAGAATTTAGAGTGTTTATTGCTTAAATTCAAATTGTTATTCAAAGTAATAATTTTAAGATTCTTTTAGCTGAAAGATATAATTATTTTAGACAAATTGTAATTAGGATGTTGCTATTAAATTAATAATATAGTATTTATTAAGTTTTTTTGTATGTTTTACTTGTCATATAATTGATATATCATTAAGTTAACAATAAGTAATGATAATGATATATAATGATATTCATTTTTTAAGACTTCAAGTAACAATGATGTTTCTATTTTTTTCATAACATGTAATTAAAATAATGATATAATATTTATTAAGTCTTTTTATGTGCCTTATAAGTTATATAATTGATATTTCATTAAGTTCATAATATGTAATGATAATAATGCTTAATGAAATTTATTTTTTAAGACTTTAAGTAATAATGATACTTTTTATTTAGGCTATGCTAACGTTATAGATTGGTAATACAAACAACATTATATAAAATCAATGATATTCATTTTTGTTGCTTCTTATATTTGTTTAATGATGTTATAAGTAATTTAATGATATTGATAATTTTTTTGTTTGAGTTACATTATAATTATTTAAATGTATCTGTATTTCTCTAATATTAAATTTTTTGAATGGCTCAACATGAAAAAAATAAGGATATTTATTTAAAAAAACAAAACTAAATACACAATAAAGTCTACTTAGAGGGTATTTTTGGATACGCAATATATATAATTTGAAAAAAATAGACATATAAGTAATATTTATAAGACAAAGACATATTTTAATTTGCTTGTTAAAAAATACTGTGTAATTTTTACTTTCGAAATATTTTCAACTTTTTTTCAGGCAAAGGAAGGAATTACCCTATCAATAATTGGAAATAAAAATAAATAGACCAAAATGTGATAGTGTTTAGTAAAGAACCCTCTTAGATTAAAACATAATTTATTTTTGTATAAAATGACGTAGAAAGATACATGAAACAATAATGAGATAACAAAAAAAAAGAAAAAAAAAAAGAAAAAGAGAGTAAGTCAAATTGAAAATTCAATTATTTAAAAAGATTACAAGATTCTAAAAATATTACTTACTTCAACATTGATTGCTTACAATAAGAATGAAGCTATGGTATTTAATGCAATTTTCATTTTTTCCTGCCTCTCTTCTTGGACCCATTGTAGTCGTCCTTATCTGAGCCCAAGTCAAAATTTATTTGAAAAAATTACAATACGTGGCTAAATTATTGTTATAAAGTTAAAATCTAACACAATATTTAAAATATCTTTACAATGTCATTAATGACATAGTAATTATCTTAATGATATTACATATTATACTATAAAATTATATAATAATAATTTTAATGATATCATTTTAAGACATTTATAAAATTTTTACAACTAAAATCATATTTCAGTTAAAAAACATAATTGTGCCTCATTAATCCAGTTTATTTTTATCTGAAGCCCAACTCTAACTCTAAGTCCATGCGTTTACTTATACAAGCCCAAGCCCATCTCACGACTTTTTCCCTCATAATTTATCAATTTAACTTTTTAAATACTCTAATGGGATTTCTTTTAAAAAAACAAAAAACTACTACATTCGACGAGATTTGCATATTATTTAATGGGTATAATTCTTATACGATTTGATGCAAATGAAGATGCATTATGAGAGAATTCATAACACCAAGTCCCCTTATTCTTGAATTTTAAGGTCGATAAAAAGCAGATAATCATGTCACCCAATTCATTTGATAACAAATTTCACTTCAATAGAATGTTAAATATTAGTGCACTATCACATGTATCATGGTAGAATGAATAGTATTAATTGGTATAAGTAATTATCATACATGCAAAATCCAGTCACTTACAATTTAATTCTCTGTTTAGTTTCAACATTTTCATGAAATTTCAACTTTCTTTTTTAATCTATGACTTTGCAAATGATGTTAATGGTTAAGTAGAAGCCATTTTAGGAGTTAGACAAGGCTTGATTTCAAATCTGATAGCATTAAAAGTTTGGGTGAGGTCACAGCTTCAATCACGCCTTGTATGGATATATTATGTAGGAAATTTTTGTGGCAAAGTCTCAAATCCAACATCCGGATTATTTGAACATGGGTAACTATTTATGTTCAACATGTTAATGTCACAGTTATATTTCTTGATACTTAATTTATTTAAATGTAAAACTCAATGTCACTGGTGTTAGGATTATATGTATTGATTGTTACACTGTAACAAATTTAGTATTACACTAAGATACCAACAATATTTCCATATTGAACAAATTTATTGCTACACTAACGTGCTAACAAGATTACCATATTAAACCAAAAATATTAATAATGCATAACTGATCGAAGTCTGACTGGAGACATCTTTTATATATAGATATATATGTTTATATATATATATATATATATATATGCTCTTTCTTCTTCTCTTAACTTTCTTCCAAAAGAAATGAGCAACTCAGTATCCGTCGGGCAGTTCAGTTTTAACTAGTCAGTTCTAACTGTAAACAATGTAAAACTCTAAAAAGCTATAGTAAAAAGTAAAAAAATTGCTATAGTGTATATCTCTCATATGTTGTAGTTTTTAAACTCAAAATTTCAGTTACAAATGAAGTATCAAATAACCTATAAAGTTTTCTCATACCTTGTAAGAAAGTGAGTCTAATAGAAGAGGATTTATACAGCTCGTCATAAAAAGTTATTAAACAAACGGTTTGAATCATTTTAGGTTTAGAATATCATAAAATGTGAAAGTTTTGCATTACAATTACTTTTTACTTTACACTGTAATCATTGAAAATTTTACACTATAATCGATTCGAACTTTAATTGAACCGTTGTGCCCAACACCTATTGAGTAAAAATAACTCGGTAACACTAAGGAGTGATGACAACTTGCGGGATGGGAGGAAATTGAGACAAAATCTTGCTATATTTAAACGAGCATCAGGGCTTGTTTGTGACTCATTTTCCTAGCTTCTTTCTTAATTTACCTTTGTACAAAGATCGGTACATATACGAAACCCAATACATGTTATGGGTCAAAAATCTCTTTAAAGTTACTCTGCCCACTTCTGGCATGGAAATCTTTTGAGTAATCACTAAGATATTGCCATCACTTTCTAACCATCCAATCCTCACTTTTTTTTGTTTTTGGCTTCAAGAGGATTTCAACTCCTTTTTATTGTGGAAATTAATATAAATATATTATATGTTTTTTTTTTTTAATTTTGGGAATTAAAAAGTGGTGTGAAGCATCCTTTTCTTTTCTTTTGTTACAAGAAAATCTTCCGTGTGACAGAGACTTTAGAAGATAAATCTTGAGTTATGGGAAGCACACTTTCCAAAAATCATTCCGACGCAACATTAAGTCAAGATGTAAACAGTCTTTGTGATACTTTTTAATTTAATTATTAATTAATCTCATTTATGGGGGTTTCCATATGGTCTAGCTCCGACAGGCTTAGGGGTCAAGAAAGTCAATACCTTAGCTTGGCGTTTCCGAATCTAACCGACTTTTGTGAAGTGTAAGCTAATTAAGATGGTTTGCCTGGTTGGATCAGGGTCAGAGTCAAGTTTCTTGTGTCCAAAGATTCAACACACATGCTTTATGGTCCTCACTTGCCGTCTTAGCAAATCTAGTAAGGATAATACTGCATTAAAAACATAATATTTAGAGATGTTGAGATGTCAAATTTTTTATCAAATTTCATCATATTCATTAAGATGCTGATACAACTTGACATCTTAAAATATGCATGGTATGACAGTGGTGGGGCCAAATATCTTTTTTAGTTGGGGCACCGTGAAAAAATAAAAACAATAATATTTTTTTAAATCGATACATAAATATATATTTTTATATTAAATGGAACACGTGTATATATATATATATATATATTTTTTTTTTTTTTTTTTGGGGTAAAACAGGGGCATGTTAACTTCTTTCAAATATTTAGCAGGGACACAGTTTTTTTTACAACAATAAGAACAAATCTAAATCTATTAAAAAACTTTTAGGGCTAAAATATAATTTTTAAAATACATGCCCCCCACTCAATAGTAGTTCTCTCCGCCAGTGATTGTAGATACAAATCCCTCAACACAATTTTCTTTTTTACTATTCTGATAATCATAAAGTCAAATAATATCATGTATGTTCAACATATTCGCCAACAATAATAATAATAAGACAATTTTAATAGTAGAGAAGACATTTTTGCCTCATCAATAAAACATGGGTGTTTTAACCGTTGGATTAACTTTTTAACGGTTTGATGTGCGATTAGAAGCAATTATGTATTGCAAGTTGCAATATTTTTAACATGAACAGTCGCTAATCAAATTGTTAAATCTAAATTTGATGGCTAAAACACCTTGCTGTAGAGTGTTTGAAAGGGTGGTGGGAACTACTTTTATTGTAGTATGTGAGAGCTTTACATTACAGTAATTTTTTTTATTGTTACTGTAGCATGTAAAAGCTTTACACTATTTATAACTGAATTTATGGTGAGAATTGTGTGATGAGAACCATTGCTAAACACACAATATGAGTGAAGCAAAATTTCCCCCGTCATCTTAAGAATTCTCTGACAACAACATCAACAATAATAATAATATGCAAGGAATCCTTGAAGCCCCAGGATGTAGTGCATTAAATTTGATTAAAAATACATTAAAGTAAAAAAGTATACAAAACCAACAAAATTTGATACAGATCTGGTCATTTAAACTAAAACCCTATCAATAAGGTATTTTTTGGTACCACTATAGAATTCTCCTAATAAAAGTAACCGTGTTTTCTTTCACTTGGAAAAACTGAACCTAGTAATGAAGGCCAGCCTCTTATTTCATCATCGTGGTACTTGTTTTTGGATTTATTTTTATAATTTATGATTCTAGTGAGCATCACATTTGCATACCACCATGACTTTAATCTTACCATACGTCACAGAGTTGAAGGGACAAAAAGAGTAGTCCAAGTCGAGACCAATATTTGATACACTAAACCAACTTTTCGTCCATAATTATTCTACATATACGTTTATTAAGATTATTAAGCTGTTTGAAACTTCAATTGAAATTAAAATTTTAAGTTTAAAGAACTATAACATGTAAAAGTTGTACGCTGTAACAATTTATCGTAACTGTTAAGAGTTTTATAATACTTATTAGTTGAAACCACTATTGAAACTGGGTTTTCAAACAACACATATATATTCTTACATATATATTCTTGGTGCATGCACATTTTGTGAAATTAAATTGTGTCACACAGTGTCAAGGAACAGGCTTGCTCTAGGATGCAGACCAGCATCCTTGAGAGTCTGCCCCATTTGGTCAACCCCATAAACTCTTCTTGGAAAGCTTGACACAAGTCTGTAGTTCCCAATACCAGGAAGTGCTAGTGAATCAATGAATCTGTAAATTGCTTGGATTTTCTCTGTGCTTGAAAAGCTCTGTTCTCTTCTTTCCCCATTTGGAAATCTTATTAGTATCTGATAAAAAATGAAACAACTATTATTATTACCGGTTTACACAACGAGTTTTTTTTTTTTTAAATAAATGACAAGAGAGATAACTGATATAAGAAAAAATTAGAACGTCCCAACTAGTAAGCCGTTTAATAAATGTTGTTTGAACTAGAACTTGTAGTTTGAACTATATTTACTATAATATTTTCTCTTATAAATTTGAAAGCAAACTTGCTGTAATTCAAACAACATTGTCGAATGATCTATATGTTGAATTTTCATATGGCCTGTTAATTAATTAACTCATAAGTAATATTTTGGTGGGCAAATCTTTACCTGGGTAGTAGACTGAGGATCCTTCACCTTGTTTGCAGCTTCTCTATGTGGAGTTTCTCTTATAGTAGAAGGCTGTATCACCCTACCTTTGGGATTGTTTCTGAACTTCTCATAATTTGGCTTGATTGGAACCTCTGATGGTTTCTGATCACTCTCTTTTGAAGATAAATTCTTGAGCCTTTCCTTCTCCTTCATAGATTAAGGTCATTTTTATAAATCATAATGGAATGTGAAAGAAAAGATAATGATTTATAAGGTAAAAGTAAAGTATTGCGAGTGTCAAAAAGTAAAAGCTTGTGGGGATTTTGATTTCTTTTTTTAGTGTTTGATTATCTATTAGGATATGGAATTAGAAGCAATTTAATTTATTAATTTAGTGTTTACTAATCTTACAATTAAGGATCTCATTAAAAACATTATTTGTTCATAATTAAAAAAATTATTAGTTTAATAAGGGTATGTAAATAAATTCAATATTTATTTTCGTTAGCCAAAATATAATATTAATAAGATTTTACGATTGATATTTTATTTTTTTATTTCTTATTCTTTATTCCTTATTCTTTGTGTTTGTGGGCTCCACTAAACTATCAGCCTTAATTTTTTTAAATAAGCATATAGCCTGATAAAAAAGAAAATCACTCATCCTTTTCTCTTTTTTCAATCATTTGAAGTAAATAGTGTTCTAATTGAAATATTGTGTTATTGCCAATTTTTTCAGTCACGGACCCTAATGCGTGTGCGTCTCATATGTTACATGTATGGCGCACAAACCTTGTCAATCTGCAGAGCTGCAAGATATGCCGCGTCTTGTTCCTCTCGCAACCGACGGTCTGCTCGTATCTTTTCTGCCTCCTTCTCCTTTGTGCTTCCGAACGCTAGCCCTTGCTCCTCCATGGTTCTCTGCAGAATCTCTACCAGCTCAGCCGGGGAAATTGGCCCTTCAATCTGCACATAGACAAAGAACATAACTTTTCAAGTAGCGAAAAATAAAAACTTTTTTCGTCTACTTCTAATGCGTATCCTTTTTAGAGAAATTCTAATCTTAACATGGACAAATAATCAACCCTAATTATTATTATTATTTTTTTATATATCTTACATTTTGTAAATAAGTTCAGACTTATGAGTAAACAATGTAAATTTCTTACCTACTATAAAATAAAACAAAAATATGCTACAATGTAAAAAAAATATGCTATAATGTAAGACTTTCACATGCTACAATTAGAGTGTTTAAAAAAGTAATTTAAACCAATAGTTTGAATTGTAAACAGTGTAAAACTCTCAGCTCTAACATGCTACAGTTTCTAAACTCAAATTAATGATTTAAACTACTTTCTTCAACCCCTTAAATATTTGAGTTCAAACTCCTCATGCATTTAAGCTCATTTGGCAGACACCCTAAAAATCTTTTCCCGCAGATCTCTTTGAAATGTAATGACAATCATAACTATCCTTGCTATTGCCAGTCTTAGACTGTATATGTGGCACACGCCAGGTCTGTACCACTATGTCATTGAACATATAGTCAACACTAACAGTGTATAAAATAAGGTGTCATCGGACCCTTTGCAATAAACTGCATAAACAGAACATTATCATGGTTTGGATACAGTAACTTATCACAAATAGATAAATAAATAAATAAGAGAGAGAATTTTTAGATAAGGCGTGAAAAAAAAAACCCATTAATATAATACAGTTTTTATTATTGTCAAATTTGTATTAAATTTATGTTAAATTATTATATTTTTCTCAATATAATATGATTATAATGCAATGTGACGAATAATAACTGTATCTTACTAGTAATATATATATATATATTTCATATTCTACTATACTACCATAAAATTCTCCCAAAAAGAGGACAAAAGTTTAGATTCAAGAAAGGAAAATGCCAAAAAAATTTACCCCATAATAATTCTTATTCCAACTAACCTGCTGAAGTACTGCCATATTATCACCACTAGAAGGAGCTATTACAGCGCAGAAAGGGAAGCTAGCAGGCCTGAGTATTGCAGCCATTTGCTGACCTTCACCTCCACTAGCAAGAGCTCCCCAGCAAAGTAAATTTGCGTCAAGATACTGCACTGCCAACTCCGAACAAAGCGTTTCCCTACAGAAATAAGGAGTGAAGGGGTGTTCTGGTGAGTGAAGATACATGAACAAGAACTTCTTCTCATCTTGTGCTATCTTCAGCGCCTCCATGAAATGGCAGGGGTAGAAGGCCGGGTGCGTCGAGCCGTATTGCTGCTCGAAGCTAGCGAGGAAGTCACACTCTTGAGGGACTGTTAGGGGCTGGTCTTGTGGAAATAGGAGTTGAAAGCTTGATGGTGCTAGAGTTGGAGGAGTAGTATTCCTTCTGCCTCCTCCTATTCCCATGAGGTCTATGCCATGCCCCATGGCTCTTGAAAATCCGCCGAAAATGCTCCGGGGAAGGCTTACCATCCGACGAACAATCCCATTACAAGATGAATGCTGTCCACCTCTAGCAGTATCGCTTTCCCTCATTGTGGAAGCCATGGAAAAATTCAACCAAAAAAAAAAGTTTTAGAGTAGTCTTTGTTGAATAGAGTGTGAATTGAGATCACTGTAATTTTGCAAGACCCTGATGAATATATGGTTTGGAAAATTATTCAAAGTAACAATCAACTTCATAGTTGCTTTAACTTTGTTAAAAGTTGAGGCAAGAGCATTACAGAGAACTATGGAAGAATGTGAATGTTCCTCTTCTTTTTTTTTTTTTCCAGCTTTTGGAGAGGATAATTAAAAGTTTATTCTTTGCTTATGAATTCATCAACCGTTAATTATGGAAAAATGTGCATCAAATGGTTGACCATTTAGAGTTCAAATTATTACATCACAGATTATGCAGATTGAAGAGTGGAGAAAAAGAATCCAATTCTATTCCTTTCGACATGCTTTTTGTCATTCTGTAACTCAGAATTTGTCTTTGCATATATGCTAAGGTCACTTGCTCAATTCAATAGTTTTAGATTCTGTTTGTTTACTGAAACCTCTAATTGAGCTATAATAATGTTATTTTTCCCCAAAACAGGAAAAAAGTGTAAAGCTGTTGTTTGAAAAGCTGGTACAAAAGAAAGGTGTGTGTAATTGGACTTGATTTCAAGAAGCATTTTACTAGAGCAGCAAGTGAGAGTGATAAATAGTTCCATTTTTTTGTTTTATTTATGTTTTTATTTTTGCTAGGGAGAAAAGATGCCCTTGAGATTGAGAGTGGCATATCTAGATTACAAAATATCTAGTGCCGCGTATGGATCTTTCATGAAGCGGATTCTCATATACCTTCCATTTTGAAAAGTTTCGACGGTTTTCAGTCTATTTTGCATAACCTTAGGACATGTTTACCAAACCGTAAAGAAATATAAAGGAAAAAGTAATGAGCTTAAAAAGGAGAGCAAAGTATTGAAAGTAAGTATCATTACATTTTTAATGTTTACTTGCTTATTTGATAAGGATAATAGGAAATAATCTTATTTCTTTTGTAGCGTTTACTTATTTAGAACGGGATTTTATTCAATATAATTACTAAAATATCATTTTTACATAACTAATACCTATTCAATAATAATATTTGAATCTGGACATGTAAGTAAATATGGTATATATTCCTTTTGATGGGGAATCAATACTAAAGAGTATAGAATGATTGGTATTCTATTTCTTTATTCTCTATATTGCGTAAGGCCCATAAAACTCTCATTATTGATGTTATAAGTAAACACATTATTTAAACGTATTATTTAAGTGGAAAAGAAATCACTTCTTACTTTTCCTTTCCTTTTGATACAAAGTAAACATGCCGCTAATGTGTGTAATTAGAATCGGAATTGGTTTCAAGAAGTGTTTTAGTGGTGAATAGTTTTTTCTTTTGTTTTACTTTTGTTTTGCTACTAAGAAAAATGTTACATTTGTTTTGCTGATAAGTAAATTGTTGCAGAGGTAGAGGGTGACGTATCGAAATAATTCTATGTAGACATTATTTTTGTGTGATATATAAATCTCTCATGAAGTAAATTCTTGTATCATTGTAGGATTGACTAGAACTAAAAATCTTATTGTGGGACGAACAAGTCTTATTATGATTGTACCAAACGACCTGTGCTAGTGTGGATAGTTTTGAGTCTACTGAGTGATGGGATTACCATTTTGGGGGTTTGCAAATGCCAAATAGTGAAAGCTGAGGCAAACAAAGCAAAGCAAAGCAAAAGCTGCTGAATTATGTAGAAACAAATTAGCAGATTTCATTTTCCGCATAACTTTAAAGCTTGCTTTTAGTCATTGCCATGAGGCTCTACTTTATAAAACAAGTGGTCATAAAACAGATAAGTTCACAAAAGCTTTTGAGAGGCTCATCACTATTCTCAAACCATAATTATTGCTTCTTTAATTTGTCAAATTTCTAGCGGATAATTTGATGGATAAGAAGCTTAAGCACTCGACTAAGCGGCTTTAAAACTTTCATCATGACCCGTTTTTCGGGTATATGTTGCTGAGAACCTTTTTGACCAGTCCTCCTAACAAACCTTCAGTAATAGAAAAAAAGAGGAAACAAGGAAAAGGAAAGGAAGCATTAATTATAATAAACTCTATATAAATTTTATCCATTAACAATAGTGATTGCTTGTAATAAGCTGTTGATAAGCTTTATTTTAAGTGATGAACGGGTCCTTTCCTTTGAATTTGAATCTCGATGCCTTCATCCTCCTTTTATTGGTGAATCTAGTCTTTGTTTAGGGTAAAATATATTTATAATAGACAATCATATGTAATCTTACAAGATGTTTGTGATGGAAACTAATGGTTAGAACTATTTTTACTGTAGCATATGAGAGCTTTATACTGTAGCAACTTTTTTTTAACTGTAATATGTGAGAGCTTTATACTGTCCATAACTAAGATAATAGTGTAAACTGTCTTATGTCATTTTAGTTTGCATGGAGATTTATATAATAATAATAATAATAATCAATAAACTCTTCATAAACTTTATGGCAATAGCTTGATTATTGATACCCCATCTCCATGTGACAGCCCAAAAAAATAAGATCTTTCATTCTAGCTTTAAGAAGTCACAGCGGTGGCCAGTCCTTTTAGGGGAAATAAAAAAATCCACAGTATCTTTCTGCTTTTCTTTCATAAAGGTGGTGAAAAATAGTAATATAAATCTTACAAACTTAGCATATAAAAATCACATGGCCTCAACCTACACAAGTCTTTCTTCGGTAAGGAACCCTACCAAAAACTTTATTAGATTCTATCAAAATCAATATTTTTATACGACAGCTGAAAAATAAATATCTCATAATAAATTATTTTTTAATAGATATCCTATTATATATGTTTTTTTAAGATGAGTTACTAATAAGACTTTTTATGACGGCTAGGTCTGATCAAAATTTGTTTTCACTATAAATCTGACTGCTAAAAAACAAATACCTATCAATAGATTACCTTTTTAGTTAGAAATCTCATATATATATATATATATATATATATATATATAAAAGATGACCTATCACAATTTTTGAACCTTAAAGTAGGCACTAAGGTGTATAGTGGCCTTAGCTTGCATGTGAATTATTTCTTTTTTCCGTAGAAGAGGAACATAACTTCTTTGGGAGACAATGTTGTACCCACGCTTGGAAAGCAAGA
>CAMOHE010043638.1:16639-32219 GCA_946598075.1 Artocarpus hirsutus | reverse complement strand
TATATAAATATGATATTTGTTGTGTTGTAAAAAAAATGTTTTATTTTTTTAAATATATTTTCTCTGGGCTGAACTAAGACTGATTTTATCTGTACTTTTACTAGCATTCTTCTTCTTCTACTGATTTGTCTTTAGACCTTTTAATTCTGTAACAACTGATTTTCTTTAGGGCAGGCCATTTGTTTATACTAGCAAAAGAACTTCCTAGTACAAAATATATCTTGATCAGAAATTCCCTCAATACTAGAAAAAGGAAGTCACATGTTTGAAAGAAATCAGTAGACAAATCAGAAGTAGTTATAGTTTTCATTATTATTATTATTTGGAGAAACATATAGTTAAAGTCAAACGTCATTTTTCTTCCGAAAGTTTGATGTCGTTTATGAAACCAATATGATGCTTATATTCAGGTTTGAAATTTGTTGTCGTTTCATTTCAAAAAAAGAAAGAAATTTGTTGTCGTCTCTCTAAAACGACATGTTTCTCGCCTATACGTCTCCTGCCGTCTGAAAAACGACATCGTTCACAACACACAGATGAAATCTTTCTACTTTTTGACAAGTCATTTGCCTTCTACGTTAGGAAGGTGTAGAGCACGTAAGGAACAAAAAGCATTAATTTAATCCATGTCCCTTGCTCAACAACCAACATGTTCAACAAGACTTTTGCAATTTCATTTACAAGTTTAAGAAGCTAGAGTCGTGCTTGAACAACTATCAACAGTGCAGGCCAAGATGTCCCTGTAATCTCTAGATATTCTGAAAGAGTCGTAAACCTTTCCATCGCTGCTCTTCTTGTACTCAAAACAACAGGTTCGAATGATCGAACGCTGTAAGTTTGACGAATCCGTAATCGTAGTCCTTAACCAGACTCCATTTCGTCTTCACCGAACCGAATTCTACAAGACCTGCTCCTCCACCACCCGCAACCACATGTATGGTACCATTCAGGCTTCCCTTATAGCCATGCTTCTCGTTGTTAGTGCAGATATTCTGTACCAAGTAAAGGGAACACATATGATCAAAAAAAGAAAAGAAAAGAAAAGAAAAGGGGACGCTTAAAATGAGTGGACTTTTTCTCTAGTTGGAGATACGAGAAATCAAACAAATGAGATATTGAAGAACACAAATATATGGATGCCAAGAGCATCACCAATGCAATGTTAGATTAGTATGCCAATGTTAAATTTTAGCATTTGAATACGAAAATCACTCTCCAATGCAATGTTATTCTTGGTGTCAAAATATGGCAGATATCATAGTTGGTGGAAAAATTGATATCAAGTCTAGCATATTCTAAATTTTACATTTGATTGTTATTGATTGATGGATTGAATTTGTTTTATTCAATCATTACAATATTGACATTTTCAAACTATTCTAAAATTTAAAGTTTGCTTTTCCCATTTTCAAAACTTAATGATTAAAACAAATAGCAGAGCTAACATTCGCAATGACATACAAATCAAAATAATATCAAATATGCTATTTTCCCACATTTTTCTGCCAAATATAGCATTGGCATTAGAATTTTCACTGAAGATGGTCTAATTCAGTGAAATTTGACTTGTTCACGTTGGAAAAAGCTTCGAAGAGTTTAAGCATGCCATATCAGATTAAAAGACGCCGAGAGGTTGTTATGTTACCTCGTGTACGGGACACGTTCTTTCATAGTTGTGCACATGACCATAGATGGCGATATCTACTTTATACTTCTGCCAGAGTTTCTGAAGATTCTTCCTCCCCATTGGCTCCGCAAACGATCCCTCATCCACGTAAAAACTTCCAGAAGAATACCCCAGAACTCGATGCGCAAGAAAGATCAGCCACGGTTGCTTCTGTCTATCAACTGATGCTAGGCAGTGTTCAATAAACTTGTATTGCTCCGTTCCCTCTCTCCAGAAGTGTTCTGTGTCGGCTATGCAGAACCTGAACATGCCATAGTCTGTGGAGTACCTGGAAAAAGAAAAATGTTGGAAGCTAGTTTCTTGCCTGTCTTTAACTCTGAAACAAAAACTTATTATCAACTTCAGACATGATCTTTTCTTTTCAGAAAATCTTCTTGGTAGGTGGTCCCCGTAGGATAATGATGCAGAAACACATTTTAGTAATAAATTTAAGCTTGATAAGGGGAGCATTTTTCTATGGTGATGACGATCTCACTAACCTCTTGCATAAACAAACCAAATGGCAAGTCAAAGTTGTTTATAAAAAGCAACAAACAACAATGAAAAATCTGAAGACAATTGTGTTGGCATCGTGTAACACCAGAACTTTTCCCTGTTCTCAGCAGGGAAATAAAACATAGTTTGACCCAAGACACCACATTCTCCACCAGAATCCAAGTTTCCATAAAAGGATCCTGAGTTGGGCCAGTCACGCTCATGGTTACCGCTAAAAGGGGAGAATTCAGATGATAAGAATACTTATATAAGATCAAGAAAAAAGCATTTCAACGCTAAAATAAATAAAATAACCATATTGAAAAGACAAACCTTGCAATCATGTATGGCACAGTTGATGTTATTGGCTCTACTTGTGCCATGAATTGGTCCCACTGCGAAAGGTATCCGTTTGCATAAGCTAAGTCTCCTATGTGGAAGACAATATCAATG
Organism: Artocarpus hirsutus; assembly: GCA_946598075.1. Classification (NCBI taxonomy): domain Eukaryota; kingdom Viridiplantae; phylum Streptophyta; class Magnoliopsida; order Rosales; family Moraceae; genus Artocarpus; species Artocarpus hirsutus. The sequence continues at coordinate 29,605 of CAMOHE010043638.1, read as the reverse complement.
TTATTCAAGTCTTGAATGAGCTGTGCGGTGGTGTTGAGAGCACCATGCTGGAAATTGTTATATTCATTGGATCCATCTGCTTCATCCTGCAAGCAGATTTTTTTTTAATAAAAAAAAAAAGGAGAATATGCATCTGGTTGGTTGGATTAGATAACTATTAGATAATGAAAAAAAAAAGAGAGAGAAGAATAAGTTTTTAATTATGTTAGATTTTAATTTTACAACAATCATTTTGACACGTATCGTAATTTTTTCATTTTTAAATAGTCAGTTTTTGTAAGTGCTCCTATAAAGTATTCAATATATTACTTTTTTCAGGTTAGTGATGTTATGCTTGTTGAGAATGAGACAGGGGTTGAGAACGAATTTAAAATGATTGGGTTTGAAACATTGGCTCGGAGTATGTTGTTTGAAAATTTTGTGTACTTTTTTTTTTAAAAAATTTTTGGACTAATTTTTGGAATATATTGGACTGATCTTGTATTTTTTGTTTGGTTATATTGATCTTGTTGGATATTTTTTTTCCCAAATTTTTGTAGTTAGATTTGTTAGTTGTCAAAGATCTGGAAAAAAATGTTTTGAATTGCAGATTTGTTAAATTTTGGGTTTTTTCATTTTTGTCCTGATCTGCTTCTTGTTGTTGTTGCTGTTTTTTTTTTTTTTTTTTATATTTTTAACTTTAAAACCCGGTAACTTTTAGGACGGAATCTAGTGGGTTTTAGGATAGAATTTGGTGGTTCCAGCGATTTTTTAGACAAAATCTAGCAGGTTTTGTGTTGAACGGTTTTCGGCTAGTTCAAGGATAAAACTTGGCTCGTTTCGGCTAATTTAGGGACCCAATGGGTTAAAAAATATATTGAAATTTAGTACGTTCTAAGTTGAAACCTTATAGGTTACAACCCAGTACCTGCATTAGCGACTAGAGACAGTTGACACTACTTTATTTCAAGAAAATATGTTGAAATTTGGTAAGTTTCAAGTCAAAACCTGGCAGGTTTCAATCTGACACTGCGTTTGATGACTGGAGGTGGTCAACTTTTCTTTGCTTCATAAAAATGTTGGAATTTGGTAGGTCTAAGTTGGAACTTAGTAGGTTCCAATCTGGCAACCATGTTGGCGATTAGAGGCGGTCGATGCTTTTTTGTTTAAAAAAATATGTTGAAATCTAGTAGGTTCTAATCTAGCACCTTACTCCAGCAATCAGAGGCAGGTTTTAATGGGTTCTATGATAGACCTTGGCGGGTTTCAAGGCGAAACCTAGCGAGTTTTATGACGAAACTTGGCAGGTTTCGACAGATTTTTAGGATGAAATCTGATAGGTTCTATCTATGAGGAAGGTAACTTGTCATTTAATAATTCATATATATTTTTTAAAAGGGACAGTTTCGAAAAAGAGCCTTTTAAGAAGACAATATTAAAAATGTATTCTTTTTGGGGTATTCTTGTAAGTTACTCTTTTGAATTTTTTTTTTAATTATTTAGTTTTCATTAAATTCAAGGTTAGATATGATATTGAGGGGATAATATGAATATTGTTAGTTCAAATGAATTAATTAGGTGCTAATTTCTAATGTATTTTGTTATTGGAGTAGTTGCTTAGAAGCATGAAAACGGGAAGGAAAGCGAATTACAATTCAATTGGATTCCTTGAGGGGCAAAAGAAACTAATAATTTTTTAATTTTAGCATTTATAATACCTGTTAATTCGGTAAAAGATGTGCATTTTTGGAAAAAAAAAAAAAGACAGTTTACCTGTTAAAAAAAAAACATATTTTTTTGATAAAAAAAAGGTAATTTTTTTAATTTTAAATTTTATTTGGTCTGTTTTTTCAAATTTTGCCTTTAAAATTTGGTGGTTGAATATGAAAAATAATAATAGTTTAGAGGGCGTCATATAAGTGTCTTTAAAGTTTGGGGGATGTTGATACAAGTGATACAGGTGAATTCGTAAAATTATAAAAAAGGTCGAGACTTGCAGTGGTGCAAGCGAGGTTTTTATTTTTTTGGCAAACAAGTGGCCGGAGAAGACACTGGAAAGCGCTTGAATGCTCAATCTCGTAACAGAAAATGTGGAGGAAATCATTTTCTTTCCTTCCAAACAGAAAATTTTCCTCCACACTCGGAATCCCCACCCTCTACTCCTTCCTCCAACCCTCCGTCTTCGCCTTAAGGAGGGACCCGCTTCCGTCGTCGCAGCACACCACACCCAATCTCCCCACCGAAACCCCCAAAACCCTAACCCTAGACGACGCGACCTCTCTGGAGAACAACCTCCGCAAATCTCTCCTCATCAGCGACACCGACGAAGCTTGGAAGTCCTTCAAGACCTTCACGAGCGGCTCAGCTTTCCCAAGTTAGTCCCTCACCAACTCGCTCATCACGCATTTGTCCTCGCTCAACGACGTTCACAACCTCAAGAGGGCTTTCGCCTCTGTGGTATACCTAGTCGAGAAAAACCCGAAATTGTTGGAATTCGAAACCATTGAATCGCTCTGGAACTCCTTCAAGCGCGCCAACACTGCCGCCCCTGCTTTTGCCTTGGTCAAATGCATGTTCAAGAATAGGTTTTTCGTGCCGTTTAGTGTTTGGGGCAATGTGATTGTCGAGATCAGTAGAAAAAAATGGTAGCTTCGCTGCTTTTTTGCGGGTTTTCGAGGAGAATTGTAGGATTGCTTTGGATGAGAAGTTGGAATTCATGAAACCAGACTTGGCTGCTTGTAATGCAGCGCTTGAGGCTTGTTGCCACTGGCTTAAGTCAGTGAGCGATGCCGAGAGGGTCGTCGGGACAATGTCGGTTTTGGGCGTTAAGCCTGATGAATCAAGTTTTGGATATCTTGGTTATTTGTATGCATATAAGGGCCTTGAAGAGAAGATTACTGAGTTAGAACGTTTAATGGTGCTGTTTTGCTTTAAGTCTAGAGTGGTGTTTCAGAGTAATTTGATTGGTGGGTGTGTCAAGTCAGGAAATTTAGATTCTGTTTCCGCGACTATTTTGCGTGGTTTGAGGGAAGGAGGGGAGAATACTTGGATTTAGGGGAAGAAACGTATTGTGAAGTTGTCAAAGGATTTCTTCAAAATGAAGGGATCAAGGCTTTAGCCACTTTGATTATTGAAGCTCAGAAGTTAGAGCCTTCTGCTGATATGGTGGATAGATCTGTTGAGTATGGTATTATTAGTGCCTGTGTTAATGGCGGATTGTCGGACAAAGTACACGGCATTCTTGATGAAATGAATGCCCAGGAAGGGTTTTTGGGGCTTGGTGTATATTTGCCGATTTTGAAGGCTTACTGCAAAGAGCATCGAACCAATGAAGCTACTCAGTTGGTCATGGACATTAGGAATTCGGGGCTTGAGTTAGATGTGGGGACATATGATTCTCTGATTGAAGCGTCCATGTCCAGTCAGGATTTTCAATCTGCTCTTACTTTGTTCAGGGACTTGAGAGAAGCAAGCGTATCTGACTTGAAGGGAAGTTACTTGACTATAATGACGGGCTTAATCGAGAATAACCGGCCAGAGTTGATGGCAGCATTCTTAGATGAGATTGTTGAGGACCCTCGAGTCAAAGTTGGAACCCATGATTGGAATTCAATCATTCATGCCTTTTGTAAAGCTGGGAGACTAGAAGATGCCAGGAGGACTTTTAGAAGGATGATATTCCTGCAGTTCAAACCAAATGAGCAGACTTATTTATCTCTTATTAGCGGGTACGTTTCCGCAGAAAAGTATTTCAATGTTTTGATGCTTTGGAATGAAGTCAAACGAAATTTATCAATCGATGGCGAGAAGAGGATCAAATTTGACCATACCTTGGTTGATGCCTTCCTTTATGCTCTTGTTAAGGGAGGCTTCTTCGATGCGGTAATGCAAGTTGTCGAGAAATCTCAAGAGACGAAGATCTTTGTGGACAAGTGGAGGTACAAGCATGCATTCATGGAGTCCCATAAGAAGCTTAAAGTGTCAAAATTGAGAAGGAGAAACTTCAGAAATATGGAAGCACTTATTGCTTTCAAGAATTGGGCTGGTCTGAATGCATGAACGACCAACATTGCCCGAGCTACCTATCCAGTTAAGGCCCCTGCTCTCAGCTCATGCCGCTTTATAATGACACAAAATGATTTTTGTTAGCCACAAACTTGGAAAGCGATGCCCAGGGGGTTTGTTTTGTACAGATGAGTAATCTTCATGCGTTCGTCTAGCTCTTCATTTATTGGTCTCAATTACGGTTTGTATAAATTAGCAGGTGTTTTGGCAAGAGTACATGACCATAAAGGGGTTACCTAAGGTTGGGCCGGTTGCTTGCAAGTTCAAGCAGATGAAGGGCTTCAATTTGCTGCAAAGAAAAATTGTTGGTGTTTGCCGTGGAAGAAGTGAAGAACATCATTGGATGAAAGCTCACGTTTTTTAATGACTGAAGAAGGGATGATTCACGGAGCAAACAAAATTTGGTAGAGGAAGGTTCTGGTCCGGTTTGGTGCCTAAAATTTTAACGTGCAAGTGGTGGACCAGCGGTTGAACTAGTTTATGAAGTGGCTGCCTATGGTTATGTTTGGAAAGTTAGCTTCACTGCTTGAAATTGTGCTGCAAAAGCAAATCTCATCATTTTTTATATTAGCCTACAGGATGAGTAGAAGGGAGAACTGATTTGCTCAGGAGTTGGGACACATCCTGGAATTTTTTTTTAGTTTAAAAAAAATTCAAAGGTTACGATAATAACAGTAGAATAGTGAAAATTTGAAAATGTTCAACTTCATTGCCAACAATTTGCTGCGGTAATTTCTTCTTGCATGATTGATCTATCGCAGTGAAAAATCAAAACGGCACAGGCTATTTTACTGAAAAAGTTGGCAGTTAGAACTTAGAACAAAGGGAAGAGGTTTAAGTCATTGTATTTGTTTTGCCAATTTCTGAGTTAGCATATATCAGTCAGGTACATAGGTACATTCATTTGTCCGTAACGCTTGTGCTAGCTTATATATTATACATGAAAGTTTTTTTTTTTTTTTTTGAAGTGTACGTGAAACTTTTTTCAAGAAAGTGCTCTTGCATTAAGAGGGTGCTTTGTTTTTTCCCCTCCTTAATCTGGAGATTAACAAAAATATGTACATGTATCATACACCGCTAGGAAAACGGTATTTTGGCCTTTGGAGTTGATTTGTGAAGCCAATAAAATAAGACCATTTGGAGCTGATTTCCCATTGAAGAAAGTTTTTACAGTACTTTCTAGCTTGGATCCCAACAAATGGGCTCTACTTTTTAGGAAGAAAGAAAAAGAAGCGCGTTGAAAATAATCACCTCCACCGAAAAAAGATACCTTCAGGCTTCAACTCCTTTTTGAAATTTCATCCTCTCAAATTTTGCTCATGTGAGAAAAACCTTTCCTTTTCTACACTTCCATTCTCCAACATCGGCAATGCTACCTTCCTCACAAGCCTTTCTCTCTCTCTTCTTTCTCTCCCTCTTTCTCATCCCCCAAACACTCTCCGACCATGCCCTCCCCGTCAATGGCACATGCCGCCAAACCTGCGGTACAATCCCCGTGAAATACCCTTTCGGCGCCGGATTTGGCTGCGGCCACCCTGACTTTGCCAGGTACATAAAATGCAACTCCAACACTCTCCAACTCTCAACAGCCACGGGCATTTACACCGTCTCCTCCATAGACTACCCAAGCAGCACCATAATCATCACAGACCCTCTCATGTCAACCTGCTCTTCCATGCAAAATTCAGGCAGTTTTAGCCTTGACAAGGCCAGCCCTTTCACCATCTCGGACGAGAACATCTTTGCTCTTCTGGGTTGCTCCACAACCTCTCCTCTGTTCGACCCGGACGAAGATCTCTGCGATAATGGCTCGGGTACTCGAGTTTGTAGGGGTTTGTACTCTTGTAAAGGCGTTTCAGGAATTGGGTTGCCTCAGAATGGTCCCATTAACACATGTTGCGTTTATGACTCTTTGGCTATTGTTGGTTCTGGTTATGCTCTTGATCTTCCCAAGTTCCAGTGCTCTTCTTATACTTCCGTTTATGAGTTTGGTGATGAAGGTGATCCGACCAAGTGGAGGTTTGGGATCTCTTTGCAGTATAATGATTCTTATTACACTAGTACTTGTAGAGATTGTGAAGAGAGTGAAGGTGTTTGTGGGTTTGCTGGTTTGGATCAGTCCTTTGCTTGCATTTGCCCCAGTGGGATTAACACCACCATCAATTGCTTTGGCCGAGGTAATTCATCATAGTTAAGTATGTATAATGACTTCTTTTTTTTTTTAATGTATTTTTTGTTTTTCTTTCATGCTGAGTAATGCTGAAATGATGAATGGGCCTACATGAGTCTCTTTCATTAGCTGGAATTCCACTATTTTGCTGCTAATATATTGATTGTACGTGGCATACTAGTACTACATGGACAGATCTGACAGTTTTTTTTTTTAATTTTATTTTTGTGGAATGGTTGTGATATGAATAGGGTATGCTTGGAGCGGAGCAATGGGCCTAAAAGTTCAAATCAAGTCAAGTATTGTAGGTACATTGGCAACTTGGCAAGCTATCTTTTTGACTCTTTTTACTGCATGTTCACCACCACTTTTTTCAACAGAACCCGGTTTTTGCCGTTTTCTCTCCTTTTCATGGACGATGCAGGACTTTTGAATGACCTTTCTTTTCATCCAACTGTATTAGTTTTTACTTCTCTTTTATACACTTTTCACTTCAGAATGAGTAACGAGCATTTACTTACAATCAACGTAAAGGAATTATGAGAAGATTGTGTATGTTGGTGTGGTTTTAATAGTTAGATTTCTAATAGGTACTGTTATTATTAGCCAGCCGTATGATATAAATCTAATGGTTATAACAAAATAGATAGTTGGCCAAAAAATTTATGATTATTAACGACCGTGAATTCTTATCACGTTACATCAACAAGTGTTGTTAAAATATACCTTTATTGGATATGTAACAATTGGAAGCCTAACTATTGAAAACAGGTATATATATATATATATATATTTATATATGCTTGAACCAATACTATGCAAGCATTACAGTGCATATTGTTGACAAATTGAAGTTGTTTAGTTTTAAGCAGTGCTGATCTTTATATTGCGTACACAAATCCATAATTTTTTTCCCTTCTTGGTTGTAGGTTTTCTCCTGTCATTGGCATTGCTATGGATTGTAAGCTGATAGGATGGTCCACTCCTAGAGCAAATTGCAAATGAACGGATTCAAGGGCTGTATAGGAAGAGAAACTCAACTCCCCATGATTTATTCTGAAACTTCTTATTTTGAGTTATGGAGTACCGCTAGCCATGGTAAATTCTTTTTACCATTGCATTAGAGAAAGATGGATTGTGGCTGCAATTTTTATTTAATGTAAAATGATAGGACACTTCTTTTTTTTTCGCAGTTTTGTTTCCTAATCTGGTCATGAATCTATCAGGAATCTAATTTCTTTTCTGATACACAATTTTGGTCTCTTCCACAAGCATTGCTATTAGGATATGGTCTCTTTCATTAGGTAGCACCTGGCAGAAAAAGGAAAAAAAAAAGAAAGAAACAACACTCACAACTTTTCACAAACATAACTTTTTAGGACACATCTTTCATTAATCAAGTGATGACATAAACGTAATAAAACACATAAAAACGATGGCTGCAACAAACTAAACCAGTGGGTAATTTCCTCTGCAGTTGAACATATTTGGACTCTTAATTGAAACTAGTCTCATAAAAAATGGAGTAGCAAAAGTATACCTGGCAAAATTTCTTTCTCAAGAGGAAGTGTCATAATCCTTTTGGTATAAAGATTGTAGAATATAACTCTTCCATCTCTATTTTCCATTAAGAGCTCATCATCCTTCCAAAATACCAGAGGAGAGTTAATGCATGCCAATGGCCCAATTGTTAGATGTTTGATCCAAGAAGAAACACCTTTTGGGGTGTTTAGTATGTAGTAATCAGTAGGAATCATATTTTTAGAAAAGTGATAATAGGCAATATGGTTTTGAGGAAATTAATATTATTATGATTGGTTGTATACAGGAGCCAAATATTAGATTCTTATGAATAATATATTACTGTATTTGCTTATAATTGAGAAAAATAAATTGTAGGATTAACATTAAATGTATCAATATTGTATATTAGTACTAATATACAATAATAATAACAATATAAATATGAATAATAAAAAATATTATATATAATTTAACATTAATATTACTGTAAACATTAATAATACTATTCATATTAATATTATACTATTAATTTTAATTTATAATAATTATAAAATTAATATTTAACAATATATTAATATTAAAATGTTGAACATAAATATATGATATATTGATATGAATATAAATAATAAAAAAATATAATTTTTTGATAATAGATTATAATTTATATTAATATTAAAATTAAATAAAAATATTGTTATAAAAAATATTATACATATATCATAATATTTAATATTTATTATAATTATAATAGTATTAATATAATTTAATATTGATATTATTATGAACATTATTATTATACTATTCATACTGATATTATATTATTATATTTTTATTATTATTGTTAATGTTATTATTATCCTTATTATTAAAATATTATTAGTTTATATTAATATAATATTTATATTTATATTATATATAAATAGTATTAAATTATTTTTATATTATAGTATTTATATATATTATATATTAGTATTGATTAATAATAATATATTACTTAAATATTGTATATGTAATATATTATATATATTTTAATATTATTGTTAATGTTATTGTTATTTATTATTAAATTTTTATTTAAATAATAATAGAATTATGCTAAAATATTATATATATATATAATATTTTTATGGTAAATAATATATAATATATGGATAAAAATATGAACACGAATATAAATAATAATAAAAATATAATTTTTTATAATATATTATTATATTTTATTAATATTAACATTAAATAATAATATTAAGTTTTGATAGTATTATAAATATTTAATAATTTTTATATTACTTTATATTATTTATTTATCATCATCATGGAAGAAAATGTAAGATTCTCTGTTTTGAGATTTTTAAAAATATGAATATTACATTGTTGGGTGGGATTTAAATTACCCAAAATGAGGTGAAATGAATCTCATATGATTGAGTTTCTTAGAAATCTAAAAATCATAATTCTTGTACCAAACGTGGAAATCTTATAGATTCCTATTTCCGCCCTCAAAATTACTGCATATCAAGTGCACATTTATAGTTTTCAACCATCACCCACACTTCAAAAGATGTTGAATTCCATGAGCTTTCAAGAAGGAAGGAGAACGCAACTGATTCATTCCAAACAGTAGGCCCCTTCAGATTTCCAATTTTACTTTGGAAGCTACAGGGTATTTCTATGCTGCGAAAATCATCCTTGGACATGTCGAATAAAAGAACCATTTTCATGGAATCTACACCCCCAACCAATAAAATACACCTATGCAGCACACTCCTTTTTCACTAGGCCAACAATATTTATTCTCCAATTCAATCTTTACCTCCCTCCAAGAATCAGCTCTCACATTGTACACCATTGCTATAGCTGCTCTAGAATCCTTCAAGAAACAACAAATCTTAACGTACTTGTAATCATTAGATTTGGAGTCATATCCAAACCCAGATCCTGAAACCACTATTCTAGGGTAATGGAATGGTGTGCGAACAATCTTGACTTCTCCAAGTGCTGGATTGCACAAAACAATCGTCTCTCTAAAATAATAACGAGGATCAGACAAGCAAATGATACCGTCACAATTAGCAGTTTGAAAGATTTCTATAAAATCTGCCTCATTCGCTTTCAGAACAGGGGGTCAAATGATTTTTTGAATTAGCAGCCGAAATTCGGCTGCCTTCACTATCTTCCTGGGTAAATACAGTGACCAGTGACGGCGCATTTTCATTGCGATCAAGGGGCTTACTGGAATAGATATCAACAAATTCCTCAAATACACAAAGGGTCCAATTTGAGAGAAAGGGTGGAAAAACCTGAGCAGAATGATCCTCGGAGAAGTATATCTTGGTGTTGGCATAGAAGCGAAGTTGCTTGTGTGCCAACGATGGGTCATTGAGAAGAGCATACCACAACTTGCAAACGTGTTTACAGCTTCTTGGACACGAGATGTGCAACCTGAATAAGATGTTCTCTACTATCTCTTCTGGCAGATGGGAAATCCTGGTCTTCATTTCTGCTTCTTCTAATTCAATGATCAATATTGCATCATATAATTATGTTAACAATTCTCTTCAATATTTGATTAGACAAGCTCTAAAGAATCTGTAATACAAATTGACATTCGATTTTCCTAAAAAAAAAAAAAATCTATTTAATGCAAAGAATAAGATTGAGAGGGTATCTAAGCCACGTTGCATTGTATGAGGTACGTGCTCCTACTCAACTTTTGAAATTTTGATTGTTCTCTCTCTTTTTTTGTTGTACATTTATTTTACAATAGATATTATAATTATGTCCCCATTTAATAATTAAAATCTATAAGTGCGTCCTTATTTTACAACCAATAATTAAAAAATAAAACTATATCTACATTTAGTAAAAAACCATCTTTAATTTTTGTCATAGTGCCCCCAGAAGGGAGAAAAAGCTGGCTCTTCCACTATGTGTGTGTGGTGTGAGCAAGAGGCTTTTTTATTTTTTTTCCACAGATTCGCATATTAATTAAGTTATATAGACATAATTGTAAATATCAAAACATAGCAAACTGTACGTTCCCATCCCATTAATAATAATATTATTAAAGTAAAGAACATGAATATCAGATTGATTAAAGGGGAAAAACACAATTAATTTCAGATTTCAGAGTTTCTTTGAAGAAAAGAAAAATAGATTGAGCTCTTATAAAACGAAATGGGCATTGGTAAGCCAAGGGAAAAAAAGAGAGAAAAAAATAAAGGTGCCAAATTATAATTGATGCAAAACTTAAAAGATATACCAGTAGATAATAAAAATAGAATAGAAAGAGACAGTAATTTCCATTGATATCACCTTACGTGGGCTTGAAAACTGAGAACAAAGTTCTTCTGCTGTGCTTGCTTTTGAGTTTTGAGGGAGTGTGTTTTTAGAGAGAGAATTATTTATAGGGTGTGGTGGTAAAGACATGAGAGAAACTGGCGGGCAAGGCTGGTCGCGACTCCAGGACAAGGTCGGTGCGAAAAATAAGGACTGTGTTTCAACTTTGACTTTGGAAAAGATAAATAACAGATAAATTATTAAGACATAGGGAAACATTTGTATAGGTCATTGAAGAATTTTCCCTTCTTCACCTGAAGAAAAAAAATATATATATATATATATATATATGTACATATCCAATTCTTCCTTCGATTAAAAAAAAGAAAAATTCTTTCCCAAAGAAATCTCCTTTCTTATTTGCCGCAAGATAATGTAATGTGTGTTTAAAAAGGTGGTGAGAATTAATAGTAGGAACCACTTTTACTGTAGCATGTGAGAGTTTTACACTGTAGTAAATTTTTTTTATTGTTACTGTAGCATGTAAGAGCCTTTTATTATTTATAATTGAGTTTGTGGTGAAAACCGAGTAGTAAGAACTATTGCCAAACACCCCAGTATTTTTTTGGTTATTTTTTTAATAAAAAATTTAGAGCAATGTCCTTGCATGGTTATCAAAAATTAGACGCAATCTGTGCTTATATTTTGAAAGCTATAATATTTCTTAAGATAAATTTTATAAATTCCTCTAAATTACAATTTTTTCACTTTGTCCTTAATTTTGAAGAACTATTATCCCTCCCTGTTAATTTTAAAACTGTGTTTTCATTATTCTACTTTTTAGTTGTTACATAAAGTTGACTGCAATGTGGATATTTCGGGCTAATTTGTACCATATTCAATGAGTGCACAACAGAGAGGTGGACTTTTAAGTGAGTTTATTTTTTTGTTTTTTAAAAAGTTAAGGGATACTTTTGGCTTTTCTCAAAACATTAGAGGTTTCTTTGACAACATAGTTCAAAAAATATTATTTTAAATTATTATAATATAAAATAAAAATAAACTATAATATAAAATTTATATATATTATAATAAAATCGTTTTAACTATATTGTAAAACGTACTCTAGGTGAAACTTGCATTCTGCTAAAGGAAGAAGTTAGAACTACCAACTTTAGTACCAACGTTTGTCTCAATTAATGATATTTTTTTTTACTGACAAATGCAACCTCAGGAGATAATTTTCTAAATACCTACTAAAAGAAATAACAACTAATAAATCAGTAAAATTTGGAATCGGAGTTGATACATCTAGGCTTGCTCACTGTTTTTACAATCAGAATTTTTTTTTTTTTTGTTTTTTTGTTTTGTTTTGTTTTTTTGTTTCTATGTCAATCAAAAGGCGTCGTTCAACGCATGCTGGAATAGCTCAGTTGGCTAGAGCGTGTGGCTGTTAGGTCGGAGGTTCAAGCCCTCGTTCTAGCGTTTTTGTTTATCTGTTTTTTTTTTGCTTTTTTTTTTTCGCTATTATCTATTTACTTTTTTAATAATACTTTCCCTTTATTTTTTTTTTTACCAAACCGAATTTCCCATGTCTTTGTCCGAGTCGTTGATTCGAACGAGATACCCCTATTGAGCCCGGATTGTCACTCAGCTCTGAGCCCCGCAACGAAAGGAGATCCGCCATGGAAGCACCTTCATCACCACCACCGCGGAGTATTATTGTACTGGAAGAATGGAACGGCTCTTCCTCCACAAAGCTCTCCAAAACCGCTACCATTACTGCTTCTCCTTCCATCTCCATCCTTAGGTCACTGCTAAATTTCTCTTCTTTTCCTCTCTCTCTCTCTCTCTCTCTCTAACGAGATTTATCCAATCTTGTAGATCCACCAACTATTTCCACCATATCTGGGGGCGAATTCTCGAAGCTTTCGTACCCGAGGCAAGCT
>CAMOHE010043638.1:0-16293 GCA_946598075.1 Artocarpus hirsutus | reverse complement strand
ATACCAGTAGATAATAAAAATAGAATAGAAAGAGACAGTAATTTCCATTGATATCACCTTACGTGGGCTTGAAAACTGAGAACAAAGTTCTTCTGCTGTGCTTGCTTTTGAGTTTTGAGGGAGTGTGTTTTTAGAGAGAGAATTATTTATAGGGTGTGGTGGTAAAGACAGGAGAGAAACTGGCGGGCAAGGCTGGTCGCGACTCCAGGACAAGGTCGGTGCGAAAAATAAGGACTGTGTTTCAACTTTGACTTTGGAAAAGATAAATAACAGATAAATTATTAAGACATAGGGAAACATTTGTATAGGTCATTGAAGAATTTTCCCTTCTTCACCTGAAGAAAAAAGAAAAAAAAAAAAAATATATATATATATGTATATATCCAATTCTTCCTTGGATTAAAAAAAAAGAAAAATTCTTTCCCGTAGGGGAAAAAAATCTCCTTTCTTATTTGCCGCGAGATAATGTAATGGGTGTTTAGAAAGGTGGTGGAAATTAATGGTGGGAACCACTTTTATTGTAACATGTGAGAGTTTTACACTGTAGTAATTTTTTTTATTGTTACTGTAGCATGTAAGAGCCTTTTATTGTTTATAATTGAGTTTGTGGTGAAAATCGAGTGGTGAGAACTATTGTCAAATACCCCAGTATTTTTTTGGTTATTTTTTTAATAAAAAATTTAGAGCAATGTCCTTGCATGGTTATCAAAAATTAGACACAATCTGTGCTTATATTTTGAAAGCTATAATATTTCTTAAGATAAATTTTATAAATTTCTCTAAATTACAATTTTTTCACTTTGTCTTTAATTTTAAAGAACTATTATCCCTCCCTATTAATTTTAAAACTGTGTTTTCATTATTCTACTTTTTAGTTGTTAAATGAAGTTGACAGCAATGTGGATATTTCGGGCTAATTTGTACCACATTCAATGAGTGCACAACAGAGAGGTGAACTTTTACGTGAGTTTCTTTTTTTATTTTTAGTTTTTTTTTATAAGTTAAGGGACACTTTTGGCTTTTCTCAAAACACTAAACGTTCCTTGACAACATCATTCAAAAAATATTATTCTAAACTATTATATTATAGCGTAAAACAAAAATAAATTATAATATAAAACTTATATATGTTATAATAAAATTATTTTAACTGTCTTATAAAATATATGGTAGGTGAAACTTGCATGCTGCTGAAGAAAGACATTGGAAATACCAACTTTAGTACCGACGTTTGTCCCGATTAATGATTTTTTTTTTACTGACAAATGCAACCTCAGGAGATAATTTTCTAAATACCTACTAAAAGAAATAACAACTAATAAATCAGTATAAAATTTGGAATCGGAGTTGATAACATCTAGGATTGCTCACTGTTTTTACAATCAGAATTTTGTATTTTTTTTAGTAAATCAAAAGCTAACGTTCAGATAGCTCAGTTGGCTAGAGCCTGTGGCAGTTAGGTCGGAGGTTTTCTGGCGTTTTTGTTTATCTGCTTTTTTTTTTTTCGCTATTATCTATTTACTTTTTTAATAATACTTTCCCTTTTTTTTTCCTTTATTTTTTTTTTTTTACCAAACCGAATTTCCCCATGTCTTTGTCCGAGTCGTTGATTCGAACGAGATATCATTGAACCCGGATCGTCACTCAGCTCTGAGCCCCGCAACGAAAGGAGATCCGCCATGGAAGCACCTTCATCGCCACCACCGCGGAGTATTATTGTACTGGAAGAATGGAACGGCTCTTCCTCCACAAAGCTCTCCAAAACCGCTACCATTACTGCTTCTCCTTCCATCTCCATCCTTAGGTCACTGCTAAATTTCTCTTCTTTTCCTCTCTCTCTCTCTCTCTCTCTCTCTAACGAGATTTATCCAATCTTGTAGATCCACCAACTATTTCCACCATATCTGGGGGCGAATTCTCGAAGCTTTCGTACCCGAGGCAAGCTATCCTTTTTATTCCCTCCTTGGCTTTTTCAATTCAAATCAACGTCGAAAGAACAAATTTTAGTGATTTTTATATAAATTATATATATATATATATATGTAATTTATTGTAAACACAGGGTTTTCCGAGCAGTGTGACGCCAGATTATGTCCCGTTTCAAGTCTGGGATTCTCTTCAGGTAATGACGCAAAATATAATACCAAAACTAACAACAATTTCATTACTAGATTTCCTAACCTTCTTAATTGTTATTTTGTAGGGACTTTCAACTTACATAAGGACCATGCTTTCAACACAAGTAAGCTTTTTTTTTTTGGTCTCTATCTCTATTCTTTCAATTTTCTGAAAGTTCATTGCAAAACACTAAATCTATTTGTGTGGGTGAAATGGTCTAAGGCTCTGCTAAGTGCTATTGGGGTTGGAGAGAAATCAGCCACTGTCATTGGTGCTACTTTCCAGGTAATAGAACTTTGTTGAGGTTGTTGTCCTTATAATGCATTGCAAATGACTAAATTTTTTAGGTTCTTTTTTTCTTGGGAATTGTTGCAGTGGTTTTTGAGAGACTTAACTGGAATGCTTGGAGGTATTTTATTCACATTCTATCAGGTGGGCTTTGTAGTTGTCTTTCTCATTACTGATCTTGTTGTTGTAAATGGAATATTATTGCAATACTTTTATCTAATTTCTATCCATGTTATTTAATAATGACCATAATTTGACTAATTGGGTTTTTCTTTTTCTCTAATAGAAATTTGGTAATAGTTGTGCCGTTCTTCCTTAAACAACTTTTCTTCCATGATTCTCTTACTCCTGGATTTGGACCCGTTACTTTTTCAGGGATCAAATCTGGATAGCAATGCCAAAATGTGGCGTTTAGTTGCAGATCTTATGAATGATCTCGGTATGTTGCTATCAGATTCTTTCCTTCTCAATTTAAAGGATTGTCTTCCTGTTTCATCTTTAGCATTTAAATACCTTTGCATGGATGCACACAAATCACAGAGTTAACCCCGTGCCATGCACATATCCATTCATGCATGTCATCTTTATTCTTTCAGATTATTCTTTGGAATTGAAATGATTAAGTCCATTTTTCAAGGAGATAAAAATTTCTAGCTACTGGAATATCTTTCTCAACTGCTAGCTGCTGAGTGGTGAGAACAATGGAAATTGTTTTTCATGTTTTGTGTAGATGTGTGTGATAATTTTACTTGTTTGTGCCACCTGTTGAAGTGGCATTACTATAAAACATCTGATTTGATCGTTGATTCAATGTGTTAAACCTAGATGTAACTGTATTGAGATTTTAGCCAAAAAGCAAAGTTAAGTTAACTGGATTTTTTTGAAACTTTGAGTGACCATTATTTAAGATACACAACAATATGAGCAACCTCTTAGTGATTCGTATCAAAGTTGTTGGACCATAGATTAGACTTTTGTATCCTTGATTTTCTTCTCACCCTTACACTTGTTTCTGCTATGTCTGAAAGTGACTAGGAATTCTGTATATTGGTGGCAGGAATGTTGATGGACCTGATTTCACCACTATTTCCTTCTGCATTTGTGTTTGTAGTTTGCTTAGGGAGCCTTTCAAGATCGTTCAGTAAGTTCTTTATTCCATTGGTATGTGTATAAAAACATGAAACAAAGTTCTATACTCAATAGTGCTGGTTATGGGTTTTATATTCTACTTGCTTCAGTCCAATAACAATTATTTACCATAAAACTAAGTTGTCAAAGGCATTATGCTTGAAGTATTTGTTCTCAGTTAGTACTTTCTAGCTGTACCTCCTTTCTTTCTTGGGGGTTGAAGTAAAAGGAACCAAAGAAAAAAGCTCCTTGATTAAAATCTGACTTTTTTATACGTTCTTCTTTTTATCTAGCTGGTGTTGCAAGTGGAGCAACAAGAGCTGCTTTGACACAACATTTCGCTCTTCAGAACAATGCTGCAGATATATCTGCCAAGGTACATGCATAATGTTCTGACATTTGGATGGGGCCCCTGAAATTTTGTATGAAACTGCTAGCGCTGACCATTAGGTTTCTTTTTTTCACGTTAAAAGGAAGGAAGTCAAGAGACATTGGCGACAATGTCTGGCATGGCGATTGGTATGCTGCTTGCTCGCATGACTACGGGAAATCCATTTGCTATCTGGTTTTCTTTTTTGGCTCTCACCCTGTTTCATATGTATGGTAAGTTCTGTTACTACAATGTCTGATACAACGATATTAGTTGGACTCTGTAAATGCTTAGATATCTGCAGAACGTGTGAGCCAATGCGCTGTAAAACTAAAATATTAAATTTTCTTTCAGACTTTTGTATCTCATCAAATGAAAATAAATTGTTTTATATGTGGTAGTAATTTCATTTATCTTGAAAATTGTTAAATGGATTAAAAAACTATGGCTTATATTGATCTTGTTATGCTGATTCTTAAATTTCCTGTATGCAGCAAACTACAAGGCTGTTCAGTGCCTTGCGCTGAATTCATTGAACCCTCAGAGAGGCTCAATTCTTTTGCGACATTTTATGGAGACTGGACAGGGTATTGCAGTCTAACATTTGTCCTTGAAGCCTAAAATCCTTTACTGCCACCCTATTTTGTCATCAATTTGAGAACAACAATATTTTTCTCCAGTGCGTCTAATTTTTAGCCAACCCAATGACTTGAGGGGGCAAATTGTTTATTTTCTAATAATGTCTTTCTCCGACATATTTTCATTTTCAGAATATGTAACTTGCAGTGCAATTCTACTCCTGGAATTTGTCAACTGGGGCTTGACTTTTGTTTCTTAACACATTCATCTTTAGCATCTTTTGGGGAGATTTTAATTCTCCACATCTGAATCTGTTTCCAGTTCTCTCTCCTGAACAGGTATCTAAGATGGAGCATATTTTACCGGTATGGATATCTTTGTGGAGCTCAAAGCGTTCCAGACTAATACATACGCAAGTACGCTTAGGCGCAAGGGTCTCTTCACTTAGTCTCCCAGAACTGTGAGTTTTTAAGGGCTCGTTTTTTCTTTTTCTTTTTTCGTTTTTTTTTTTTTTTTTTCATGCAGTTCTATCTTGTTTTAGATGCATATTGTTCAAAGAACTGTAAAGGATTTAGTAGTGTGTCTGCAACCATAATTGAGGATGCTCTCTCTATTATTAGATCACTGTTTCACTGTTGAAGTCCTTTGGGAGTCACCGGGCTTGTTTTTCATAAGTTAATGCGTAATATAGTATCTTCCGTTGACTGAGGATTTGATTAATTTTGAGCAGGACGGACCTGTTGCATTATGCAGAATCTCATTACAGAAAAGGTATGCATTTTACTCAACTTATTACCACCCTCTATCAAAGAAATTTCAATCATTAACCTCTAACTGATTTTAGTTCAATCTGTTGGTGTCTTCAGGAAAGTACTTGCTAGTGGAAAGGAATGGAACTATCAATAGCATTATGCACAAGGATTCTACAGCTGCAGACATTTTGCAGGCATTTGTTCATGCACATGTTATGGCAACTCTCACGGATACGAACAGTTCCGTGCATACCGAAAGCCAATTGTGGATGGATGGAAATTATGAAGTTTTTCTTCGGAAGGTATTTTGAAGGTCTCTTTTGAGTTTCTGCATATTTGACAGCCCAACTGTTAGAAATGAATTCAATTATTTAAATAAAGAGCATAGCATCATTGCATAAGGCAACCAAGAACCGGACACCATTATATCTATTTTCTTTCCTTCAAAAGTGTGTCCCTAGTTTCAAAATACAAGAACTGGACACCATAACAGCTCTGGCTCAGGTTTCAAAGATTCAACGGTTAGAATCTTTTCGTTTTGTTTCCTTATCTTTCTTTTCCTCTTTTATATTGCAGCTGAATTTATCAGGTTGGAAAACAGAACGTCTTTTGGCTCCCTCAATCAGTTGGAAGGCAAATTGGAGCTATAGGCCATTGAATGAGAAGATTGACTAGGTACCATGCAGTGCATGATACATATGATCATCATGCTGAAAAGAGGCGAAAGCATAAGCTTGTATGACTCCAAGTGCTTTTGGCAATGGGCCATTTATTGAATCTTAAACAGATTTTTAACACAGCATTTTGTTTGGAGTTGCTACGAGTAGACAATAAAGACATGAGATACCTCGAGCTTTGCAATTTTTATTTTGTTTACTTCTTCCACTTGATTAAAGTTAACGTCACTCAGTTTTTATTTGTATGATTTGACAGATAAGAGAACTAAAGAGAATTGACTCTTTTTTTTTTTTTTTCCTTTTATTATTATTTTTTGAGTCCAAAAACAAACAGCCTACTATGAAGTAAAATCAAGTACTACTTGTGAATTTAAAGGAAAGATGGCTAGAAGCCGATCAGACTAGCAGCTTACTGGCAAAACCGAGACGAAAATGGATCCATAATTCATCAACACAAATAAGAGGATAAGAAAGCTCAAAGCTTTCCTCCATTTATCAAAGTCCCAAGCTTGTGTGAACAGAATACTTAGCCAATCACTCAACTCTAGGGCAAATTAGGCATTCCAGAACATCAAAGGCAGTGAGCCTTGCGATCAAAACGCTCGGTGAGAATAAGCTGAAAACGACAGTGCTCTTAGGCTTATTACAAACGGCGTAACTTAGAAATAAAGGAAATTTGTTCAGCGGCTAGTCGTTAAGGTAAAATACAACTAACCCTATTAGGTGAATCATTTGCCATGAGCCAAAAAAAAAAAGAATCCTTTACTTAAAAAACGACAAATCAAGCCAGTAAACGACGTTTGTGGATTGTACTTCACAAATTTCAATCATTAATAATCATCAAAAAATGGCACGTGGATGGTATTTTAGAATTTTTGTCATTTTATTCTCAAGCGGCATCTCGTTTTCATCTTTAACGGACCCTGAAATATTTATAAATTTGCTGACTTTTTTAATGCTTAATATAATATCGTTCATTCACTGAACATTCGAGTAATTTTGAGCAGGATGGACCTGTTGCGTTACGCAGGTTCTCATAACAGAAAAGATGAGCTTTTTACTTGACGTTTTACTCTCAATAATAAAATTAGAATTAAAAAGTGAATTCAATTATATGATGGAGAGCAAATTATTGCCATGTGAACGGTAAAGTGTTGTCCCTACTTTTTGGGAGAACTCCATTACCATCCTCGTCTTAACACGCGCTTTAACAGCTCTAATTTTAGTTCCTGAGTAGAACAGAGGGCTTGTTTGACACACCATACTGTATTTTATTGTATTACATTGTATTTTTGTATGTAATATAATACAATGCAATGTAATGTAATACAATACAATATAATATAGTGTGCCAAATATGCCTTAAAATTATTTCTTTTTGTTTTCTTACTTTCTTTTTTCTCTTTTATAATGTTGCAGCAGAAGTTATCAGGTTAGAAAACAGAATGTCTTTTGTCAGCCTCAATCAGTTGGATGGCAAATTGGAGCTATGGGCCATTAAGTAGGATGCTTGACTTGGGTACTATATTTGTAGTGTGTTTAGGAATGTACTTGAAACAAATAAGTTAGAACAAAATTATTGTAATATATGAGGGCCTTACATTGTAGTATATTTTTGTTTTATCTTGTAGCATGCGAAAGCTTTACACTATAGTAGTTAGAACTAATAAGTTGAAACGATATATCCAAAAACACGCCCAATGCTGAAAAGAGATGAAAGTATCAGCTCATATGAATCCAATTGCCTATGCCAAGTAGGCCATTGATTGAGACTTAAAATTAAATTTTGGACACAAGCATTGTTTGGAGTTGTCATGTGAGGACATGACATACCTCGAGCATTGACATTTTTTTTATTTTTTATTTATACTTTTTTTCTAAATCATAAAGATTTTTGTGAGAAAACGGATAGATATTCTCTTATTTCTTGAAATGAGACGCTTACGATAGATAAATAGAGAAGAGAGAGAAAAAAATTCTGTGATTTCCCTTGAAAATAAGAACCGCCGAAAACAGAAAAAGGAAACTAACAAGAATTCCTGGTACCTGAATTTACTTTAAATTCGAATTTTATTGTAAACTTTCTAGAAACTCCTAATCACAATAAATCCTAACTTTTCTGCATTCAATTACTTTTTCTTCTTAAAGAAAGTAAGATCGCACAAACAAAAAGAGTGGTCTCGGTTATATTATTCCTTAATTGCAACCTTTTCCAGGCGAGCTAATTCTAGGTTCTTTGTTTCTACCTTTTTTTTTATTGGTGTAATGCTTTGCATTAAATACCCAGCTGTTTACCAATAATAGCAAGGACAATAATGCAATGTTCTAAAGTTCCATATATCAACATAATTTAAAAAGTGGAAAGAAAACCCTTTTTCCTTTCATTGAAAAAGATAATTATTGCACCAAACAACAACAGAAGAGACTATTTATTCTGTGGAATATTTACTTCAACAATTGCAGACATCTTGATGCAACTATTTCGCATCATCCCTTGCGGCTATCATAACAACTACAATTTATAGATAATTGACAAAAAAAAACTTGTGACCTTTAATGTTTAACCTTAAAAATGGAAAAGCAAGGACTTGTTTGCAGCTGTATATATACTCATTTACGGTGCCCTGCTGATGCGATAAGAACAGCAACAGCAACAATAAACATAGACAACATGCTGACCAGCAATATGTATGTTCTTCTTGATGATTTTCTGTACTCCCCAAACAGAAGAATCCCCCAAAATGTGCTCACAAGTGGAAGTGCCTGCCATCAACGTACCAAAATTTCAAATTAGTACTAGACAAGGATTTATTTCATTACAAACTTGTGTGTATTCGGATTCAGAACCTCTGTCCAATTCATGTCCTATTTCTCATCTAAGCAGTTGCCCCATGCGTCAAATTGCACTAATTGGACATGAAACAAGAAAGGAAAATTGAACAAGGGATCCATTATATATTCAAACCAACCTGTACAGCGTCTGCTGCGGCATAGCCTGCAGCTTGCCCTCCCATGAACTGGAGACCATTGCCGAACCCACAGAGAAACCCGGCCAAGAAGGCCCAGCCTCTGCCATTCCAGTCATTCACATAAGCGTTGAATGATGTTTTTGGTAAGTTGAGCACAGGGTAGTAAAGGAAGGTGATGTTGAGGATGATGCCGAGGAAGAAACAAGACACTGAGAAGTAAAAGAAAGCGGTGTAGACAACCAAGTGAGGAACCCCGTCTTTCAAGGTGTGCCATTGATCATTTGTTGCCAGGTTGAATGCTGGCGAGAAGAGAGAGAAGCAAATGCCAGCAAAGAAGGTTATAGCCAGTCCAATATAAGTGTTCTTCCCGAACACCTGCAGAGCAAATCATGGCCATTTTTATAATTGAGAAGAACAACTAAAAAAGAAAAAAGATCATTGAATTCAAAACTAACTTTAATTGCTCTTCTTTTCTCAAGCTGCACAAGAAACTCTGCAGTCCCAGCTTTTGCCTTAGCAGAAGAGACACAGCCGTTCTCCACATCTTCAGACCCAACTGTGAATGGCCAATGTTGACAGGAAAGATGAGAACTACTAGTTTTGAAAACAATGGTAGGCCATACAGTTAAGAAGATTAGAGGGCCACGAGAGAGATTATTACCCTTTTCAGAAAATGTGGATACCTGTAAATCTCTGTCAAAAAATCAAATTTGGGAAGAGTTTCAGTGCCCAAAAAGCATGACAAAAAATAATGTAAGATATCACAATGCATTTCGGAACCTGGTTGCAAATGAGATTAGTGCTTACATAACTGGATATATATATAAATATATATATGTAGATGGATGAAACTTAGTCAAAGAACAACTATCACAATTAATATGAAAAGCAAATACTAATACAGAAATAGACTTCTGGAGAACATGGCAAATCAAACATAAATATTTAAATGAAATGTGCACCACGCAGTATCATTGATACTTTTCTTGTGTTAATTAGATAAAACAGTAAAAGAGGAACGATTAAAAAGGGGATTGAAATCTATGAAAAAAATGACCAACTTTATTTGACTCAAAATCCCATCACCTAAAAATAAATCAAATGCAAAAACCAGAGAAAGAGAACTATTTCTCCTTTAACTATCACATCTTAATGAACAAATATAAACAAAAGAAACATACATATCCCCTTCCTTACGCTCGGATGCCAAATTTTGAAGCTTTGCTTTATTGTCTGATGCATTGGACGAGTGAACGGCAGATGCAAGACAAACCGCAATCAAGAAGCAACCAACTCCGGGGAAAAGGATCTCAGCTCTGTTAATTCTATCATCTAAAAAGTAGTTCAAGGTTGTGCCTGTTACAAAAGCCAGGAATTCAGTAACTCGCATAAAACTTCACATAGACATCCAAAAAAAAAAAAACAAACTAGTGTCAATAGAAAAACGAAGGCATGTAATGAAAGTTTTCTTTTTTAGAGAGAAAGAGGAACCTATAACAACTGTTATGCTTGCAGTGATCACTTCTGTAACTGATAAACCAACTAAAGCAAATGCATACTGAGTGGAGAGATTTCCAAGGCTAAGAACCACCCCTCCTGCCATTGCAAACAACACAGATGGCCAATTATCCTGCACCAAATCAATCCACAAGTTTCACACCCTATTACACAAGAAAACAAAACACCATAAAAAAGGAGTGATTGGAAAGTGACCTGAGAGAGTTGGGTAAGGAAATTGGGCATGCCAGGAGTGCTCTTGCCGATCTGACCGAACGTTAAGGCGATGATGACGGCGGCCAGGAAATTGGTGATGGAGTAATCAAGGTAGGTGTGCTGAGGCAGCCTGCCTCTTCTTTCCAAAAGGGTCAAGACGGCAGGCCATGTGCCCAAGAAGAAGAGGGCAAGAAGCATGCAGGCTATGGCGCCGCCTTTGCTCTCCACCACATACATTCTCAGTCCACTTGAGAAAAAAAACCTCTCAGTTTGTGGCAAAGTACTGACGAAGATTCTATCAAAAAGATCCTGCAAAAGAAGGAATAAGTACAATATTGTGAACTCTTCTAAAAATTCAGAACTTTATCTGGTTACTATATTCCATTGAAGAAAATAAGGAACAACCCCAAAAACCACGAAGGAATTTTATTAAAGTATTGGGTAAAAAAAGTCTTCAATTCAAAAGATTAATCAGCAAAAAAAGAGAACATTCCAATACGTTAGGATGAGTAAAACAAAAACAAGCTCCCAAAAGTGGGGGATTCTACAGAGTAAAAACCTACCATTGCAGAACAAAATCCTTTATTCAGAATAAGCCACAAATGAGGAAAAATAAAGTTACAGAATGATAACAAAAGAAAAGAAACCCATGAACTGTTGAAGGACACGCATACGTACGACATAATATATTATCAGAAAAAGAAACAGAAACACGCCTACCGATCAACCCAAAAGCTGTAGTTGGGAACCCTACAACAGAAAATGAAAAATGCCCAAGCAGGCCACACTTTTGGGCCACACATGAAAATCAAAAGCAGAAGGAGATCATATGAAACTGAAAATGAGTGAACCCCGGAACAGAATAGAAGAGGTTCCGTTGACAGCCACAGAGCGTTGACGAGAGTTCCAAAGGGTACCAATAATGGGATTTGCTTAACTGGTGGAATCTTGAAATGGGATTCCCTCATCCAGCTTTGATTGTTTCCATGTCCATGCATATTCCGTTTTAGCCAAATTACAATAATTATGTTCCTTTTTTTTTTTTTTTTTGGGTTGGTAAGGCTAAATTAATAATTGTCTTTTCCTTTTTCAACTTTTAAGTAAGTATATGACGAAAGATTTGATGTTATACCGTCACTTATTATTATTATTATTATTATTATATCATCATCATCATATCATTCAATATCTTGACTATTCGCACACGCATTCAGATAAATAAGACTTTTATTGGAAACGTTTTGGCTGTATCCTGTTGACTACAGGAAGGTGATTGTGACAAAATATAATATAATATTATATATATTATAAGATAATTGCTCATGCAGACAATATGACTAATTACAGGTTTATAATACACAATGACTTTTCAAATGGAAATGACAAAAGCAGGGGCAATTATTACCCCGTGTACTTTGAAATGCAATTGCTCCAAAAGAAAAGGGAAACCCTTTTCTTACCCGAGCGGCTAGGGCCCACCTAGCCCGCCCGTTCAAACAGCAATGTTCAAGAAAAAAAAATGTAAAGGTATTTATGTTTATGGTTACATTATTAAACAGTAAATTAACTTTTACTACTTTTTTTTTTTTTTAATTTCACAATGTGCTAGACATTCTTACAGTACTCGCCCAAACCAAGAACGAGATACAACGACTTTTGGCAAAAGATGATTCGCAAGAGCCGTGAACTCGAATGACTGATCATTGGTCAGATTCAAGTTGATGGGACTCATGGTTTGCCTTCAAATGCCAAGACCTATCCTATCTCTCTAGTACTCCTTCGCCAAAACTTGGGTTTCAGATTTTATTTTATTTTTATTTATTCTGAAATTAATGTGTTCTTTCCCATTATTTTAAGGGAAAATTTTGTGTATTGGTTATTTTTTATTGTAAATTTAATATGTGTGTTTGTGTTAAATTATATGATTATAGACAGGTAGTATTAGGCCTTATTTTGATATTAAAGTAAAAATTATTGTCAATAAATTGTCAATAAAATTATTCTCAAATCCACTTATTCAAAGAATGATCTCAAAATCATTTACCATTCTTAAGAAAAAAATGTTTAACAATCATTTTGGATAAATATATATATATATATATATAGATAAAGAAATATGAAATATAGAATATTCTTGTCAACACTTAAAATATAGGGTGACAAATTGAATTTGATAAAATAGAATGGTTATTTTTGTAATTATGTTTATTGCTTTCAAGCTCTAATCTGGTGTAAAAAGAGCTACGTAGGCCTTTGTTGAGATCAAATGTTGATTCTCGGATTATTCTCTAGCCTGGCGAACTCATCCTGTGACACTACGGTGAAAACGCTGCCATATCGATGCCAGTGCGCCGACCTCCCTCTCTCCATTCCTCAACGGTGCACCAATTGTTAAATCATTTAGAGATTAAACCCAGATCTAAGCTCAAACCCTAGCCCTTATCGAAGCTCAGATCTCCGTCGATGCCAGGCCCATCCATGTTGCAAAAACCAGGCATCATTGTCGTTGAACTTCGGCGGAGAAGGGGTTTTTATCCCCACCGACTGTAAATTCCCCGGCCACTTCCCATCATTTGTGCTTGCCATCCTTCTCCGCAGTTGAACTTCACTGGTCGTGATGACAAACCAACACCTTTAGCTGCTTTACCATGTTCACCTCGATCGTACGGTTATGACGACGAAGCTGTTGATGACAATGAAGATGAATCAGAGGCCGGTTTCAACAGCTAGCTCGCACTAACCTAAAATCAGTTTTAATAAAAACTTCTGATTGTTATATTGTAAATTTCACACGCTACAAAGATATAAATAAATATGCTATAGTATAAAACTCTCACATGTTATAATTTTTATTTTAAAAATTTTAATTCTAACAATCTTTTCTAAACACCTTATTAATGCTTTCTTTTCTTTTTTCCCGAATCCACACCAAGTACCAAACTTGTTTGGATTCTATCATCCCCACAGAGGTTAGGAGTTGGGGACGAAAAAAGCACGAATGGAATATAATCTCTATGATATATATTAAAAAAATAACAGTTAATAAATTTATTGTAATTAAATCCCGTCACACAAGTATTGCTGCAATGTTAACAAACATCATGGAGGCCATTGTAAATTTTTTGCTTTTGTTTTCTTTTTTTTCTTTTTAATTTACTTTTGAAAGTAGGACGTGTTTTATTTTTTTGGTTGTTTTTCGAAGGACTATTTTATGTTTAAAATAAGAAGGAAAACTAACGTCAGTCAAAATGCACACATCAACTGCAAAAAAGAAAACGCTAAAAGACAAAAATTATGTAAACGACAGTTAAATTTAAGGTATAAAAATTGAAAACGACACTCCTGAGTAACGAGATCAACTAGAAACCGACAAATGATGACAGCTGCATAGCGATATTCTATTGGAGAAAAGACAACGGAAAGATGAACGACAACAACTGAAAAAGGATAACGACATCATGGACGACAAATGTGACTATTAGAAACGTCAACATAATTACAAAGTGAATCAAATGTAAAACGACAATAATCTGATGAGAAAAGACATCTATTCTAGGAACAAGCATTCACGTAAAAGATGGTAGCTCACAAAGGACAATGAAATGAAAGACAATAGACTTGAAATAATAATAAAAGGGCATCAAGTGTAAACAACAAAATTTATAACCTAAAACGACAATAATAGGAAAACTGATATATGTGTTCAAGAAACGACAATGACCGAAAAAGACATGAAGAAGAACGACAATATCATTTGAAAACGACAGCAGTGGGAAGACAAAGACCAAATTAGGAAACTAAAACATGGTTATAAACGACACAGTTGTTATAAAACAAATACAAAGAACAAAATTGCAAAGTATAAAATAGAGAGACACAAGAGAAATAGAGAAATAGATAGAAACAATTTTGTTATTCATCATCACATCTCATATATCAATATAGGCTCTCAAAGGCCATATATATAGGCCAAAGTAGGAGAGACCAAAAGGTAAGAGTTACAATAATAAAAAAATATAAATAAAGTGTTAATTAGGAGGTTATGAAGCTTATAAAATACCAACACTAATGGTCATTAAGGTGAAAATAATGCAATTTATGAGGGTGTTAGGAATATAAACATTTACACCATTAAACTAATTTATTCATAACACTTCCCCTTAGATGTTCACCACTTAAGAATATATGCCTCGTTAAAAACCTTACCAGAAAAAACCCTGTGGGAAAAAATCCTAGTGAAGGGAAAAAGAGTGCATTATTATTCTTAAGATTTAGTTTAAAACTGCCTCGTTAAAAACCTTGCTAGGAAAACCCGATGGGACAAAACCTATGCAAAGGAAAAAAAAGAGTACAGTAGCCAATAACCTCCCCCTCATGTCAACATGTCTTCTTCAACAAAATCATATGCAAAGATCTTTAAGACGATACATTCTAATTTTGCATAGTACTCAAATGTAGTTGAAGGAAGTATCTTTATATGCATTTTTCAAGTTGCCACTTGAACAAATTCGATGAATGTCGTTCTTTAGGAGCTTGTGCAACAAAAAGAACTGTTAGGAAACTTGTTTTATTATGTCTCCTTAACTTGGGCGATAAAAGTTGCATTCTCCCCGTATAAAGCCGTCGGACTTTCTTTGCTAAATAAAAGGTCACATGTTGCTTGGATATATAAGAATGTAAATCTCAACAATATAATGCACATAAGATGACAATCTCATAAATTGCCAACATTTCAACATGATTCAAAAATGCAACAACAATAGTTTGCCTTATAGATTGCCAAGATATAGTAGTACCATCATATGTAAACAAGTAGCATGTGTATAATCATGCTTTTATATGGATTGAAAAATATTCAACATCCAATCAATTTTAACATCCATATCAAATGTTTCACAATAAAAACGAAAAACTTTTTTAACATCTTCTTAATGTCTTTGAGAACTATATCTTGCTAGTACAATAGCAAAGATTGACGTGTGAGGTCATATGCCATTAGCAAATACATTACTGTACAAATAGTATTATTTGGACCAATAATTTTTCAATATCACATGATGATAATTTTTCACTTTAAGAGATCAAGAACATCCTTGTTCAATGAATCAAACAACTATTGGAGAACACATTGTGGTGTTAGAAGGTGAACATCAATGATAATAATAAGTCAATTTAATTTATAAGACTCTGTGTTAGATGTTCAACACTTTAAAATGTGCCTCATTAAAACTTTACTAGATAAAACCTCATGGGATAAAAATTCTAGTGAAGGAAAAAGAGTACATTATTCCTTTTATACGCTGTAAACTGCCTCATTAAAAACCTCATCAAGAAAACCCAGTGGGAAAAAACCTTGACCAAGGGAAAAAGAGTACAATGCGTATTTGTGTCTCCCTATACTGCTATCATAGTTCTATCAATAACAATTGATTTGATAGAAAATAATTGAGTTGATGCATATTATTGTAAACAAATTCAAGATATTTGCAATCAACTACATGAACTTATTATTCTTAGTACTTTTGCTAATATTTCAACTATCGCTCTTTAAGAGCCCATCTTTCTTAAAGAATTTCATAAAAATATTAGCTATCTTTATGGGTATATATGAATGAATCTTTACCCATATTTATTTTCTAATTGGTAGAACAATGGTGCAACAATTATTGTCACATAAAATCATCTCCAAGTGAGTATAA
>CAMOHE010043636.1:0-13189 GCA_946598075.1 Artocarpus hirsutus | reverse complement strand
TTTTACTAGGTTAGTTACCACTCTTTGTCCCTTAATTTCTAGTGGTACGTGTAAATGTGGACGTTAGAACTACCTAGTCAGAATTTTATTTATTACTCACTTTCAAAGAATTTTTATTTATGCTCTATTATTTTTCTCCCCCAGTTTGGCAGTTATTTTTGGGGCAGGGCTCGTAACCAGCCTTTCTCCTTGTACTCTAAGTGTTTTACCACTGACCCTTGGTTACATTGGTAAGCAAGCTATGTATTAAAGCTTCTGGCGATTGTTTCTTGGTATCATGTACTTTAACCTCTTTGCATGTCATCATTCCTAATGCCGATTTGTGGGTTTTCTACAGGAGCATTTGGCTCCGGGAAAGGTAGAGCAGAGGTAATTATCAGCTAAATATCTATTTCCATTCCATTGTTCCTTTGTTGTTTTTCATTGCTAAAGATGTGTTCACAGAACCTAAGGAAGAGTGTGATAAGTGAAACTTTAACAGAAGTACGAAAAATGATAAGCATAAGAAGTATGATGAAATTACGTAGGCTCTTTAATATTTTATAAGATAAGAATTGATAGTAGAAATGTGGTTATATTATTTATACAAGCTTCAGACATTGATAATTATGTTTCCCGTCATCATTTGGATGATATGGTGACTCTTTTACTGAGACACCCAGATGCTCCGATCTCGCTCTTATATGCACACGCGCTTCTGTGTTGTGATACTTTTTTATGTCTTTCCTAGTCAGGTCGTTGGTAATTCAATTGCATTCTCGTTGGGATTGGCAACTACACTGGCAATCTTAGGCGTAGCAGCCTCATTTGCTGGAAAGGCTTATGGACAGATTGGACAAGGGTTGCCTCTGGCTGCTTCAGGGTTAGCTGTTGTTATGGGTCTTAATCTCCTCGAGGTAGTAATTCACGCTGCTATGGCAGAATGTTTTGCGTAGTTCTTTCCAATATTTAGTACCTCTTCTTTTTGTGATTAATCATTACCTGTCAAGTTTGCAGATAATTGAATTACGACTCCCCTCTTTCTTCGACAATTTTGATGCCCGTGCTGCGGCTGCTAATTTTCCATCAAGTAATTGGCCTTTTTCCTTCTCATTCTAATTTTGAAGATCTTATTGTTTGGATGAGGCTGGTTTTCTCTATATCTTAACCAGTTTTGAATATGAAACGATTTGAAAGGTGTGCAAGCTTATCTAGCTGGGCTTACATTCGCTTTAGCTGCCTCACCCTGCAGTACACCAGTCCTTGCCACCCTGTTAGGATATGTAGCTACTTCCAAGGTACTTCAATTAAATATATAAAAAGAAAAGAAAAGTCCTTGACTTTTTTGCTTCAAAGAATCGTTGCCTAGGCTTATGAAGAACACGGACGCATATACTATAAAGCAAGCTCAACAAACAAGAAGGAAAAACAGACAAGCAATGAATTGCTTTATTTGCACACTTGTACATTAATTGACATGGTATTATTTGCAAATTTTGCTCATTTGTTATTACCTAGTTTTCAATAACTTACTTTTCTGCAACAGGATCCAGTTATAGGGGGAAGCCTACTGTTGACCTACACGACTGGCTATGTTGCTCCTCTGCTCCTTGCTGCTTCTTTTGCCGGAGCATTGCAGGTATGTACCCCGTTTGGTTCATTGCTTCAAATTGTGTTGATTTGAATTTGTTTTATTGGAACAGAAAAATTTGAACTATATAGTTGAAATAGTAATCCAAACTGCGTTTGGATGTGTAGTTAAGGTGTTAATCTGAACAGAAAATCCAAACCGAAAATGTGTTTGGATAATATTGATAACTCTAGTTTAAAGCATGAAAAAAATTTTAAATAAGAAATAAGCATGAAATATATAAGAAATTTGATTAGAAAATGATATTAAATAATAATGCAAAATTACAAATTCAAGGGAGTGAATCACTATTTACTATTGGTTTGAAATGTTGAAATGGAGGGAGCTTTGAATTTTTAGTTGGGTAGTTCAGAACAGTTTGAACTGTCAATTTAGTTTGAATTGATGTTTTACCAAACACTAATTCAAACTATGATTGCCACTTGAACTAAGCCAAACTGGACTAAATTAGTAAAACAAACACGCCGGTCGTTTTTAATTGGTCAAGCATCAACTATGATAGGGTGTGAGAAAATATTCTACTAGTAGGACACAGTTTTGAACTGTTAGATTTTTATCAAGTTTTGTTAAATTATCATATTTTTTTAATATGACATGATTTTGATAAAATCAGACAGTTCAAATATATGTCCTACTTGTAAGCCATTTTTTGCGTACTCTATCACATAATTTTCCCAACCATATTGTATTGGTAAAACAAAGGCAAGCTATAGAATGCCAGCACTTTTGCCTTAGACATTGTGCTTCACTTCTAATGCTGGCACTAGGCCCCTATTAAATGAGACATAGAACTTGAACCGTGATTGCAATATCATTTTAGAGTGCTAGCAAATGTCTAAATCTAGTTGCAATAATTGATGTTCTTTCTATAATTTGGTTTACTTGAGCCAATTAGTGCATCATTTTTCTATTAAGTTTCCTCTAAGCAAAATATGAACCCATGAAAAATGCAGAGTCTACTTTCGTTTCGCAAGTTCTCAGCATGGATCAACCCAGTAAGGCAAGTTCATCTCTTGTTTCGACAAAACTACAGTTTGACTAGTCATTTTCTGGTCGCACCATGCATTCAATTATTCAAGTGTTGGATCAAGTGTTGGATGATGGTCAAGTTGATCTGGACCATTGAAATTTGAGATGCTTTATGTCATGTAGGACAAAAAAATTTCAAGGTTCATCCAACTCCTGAAAAGTTGCTTGCACGGTAGATCAGAATTCAGAAATGAGAAGTCGTACCACTGTTCACTTCTTTCTCCTATAGTGACTCAAATGTATTTTGCTCCCCCGTTCACATGTACACTTGTGGTGGCAGCCCAGCTTTCATTTTTGCATATTAACCCTTCTAGTCAGCTTTGCACTCTCTAATTAGTCCCTAGTGGTAATTGAATTAGCATCATGAATGCGTCTTCTCTGACGATTATTAGTAAGATTGCTTATTTATTCATCATCTCTTCCGTACTTTTTGCAGTGGTGCTCTTCTATTAGGCGGGGGTGTGTACACTTTCTTGGATAGACTTTTCCCGCCGACAATGTCCATGTAGAAACTTGCCACTTGATGCCAGCTTGGGTAGTTGAGTGGGTGAATGTATGCGTACGTCCACCAAGTTAAAATCCCGGTGGTTTCATTCTTTGTGATATAAAGTGGGAACCATGATCCCCATACCGTTTCTAAAAGAAAAAAAATTAATGTAGGAACTTGTTGTCTAGGCAATAAAAGTTGAAAAAAAAAAAACCGTAAAATTATCCTCCAAAAAAAACAAAATATAAAATAATATCGAGTAGACATTATTACATCATGCGTTTCCCCATTTCCTACTGTTCCCATTCTTTTTTTAGTAATACATAGAACAGTTAACATATATATATGTATATATATATATATATATGTATGTATATATGTATACAAACACAGCATTACATAAGATAACAAACACAACAGACAAACCTTGTACAATATGTCTGGTTTCTTCCCAAATAAAGGTTAGTGAATAACATGTAATGGTCTTTAACAAACGGTGTAGGAGGAAGAAAGATCGTCAATAGAAATGTGGGTCAACTTTTAAGGCCTTGTTGGTATGAGGGAAGGTACTCTAAGGATGGAGAGATAGAAAACCAGGGTAACAGAAATAAAGATGAATAATGATTTTTCATAACGTCATGGGAATCCTCTCACAATGGATGGGTTTGGGCTATAGGACCCAAGTGGACCCAAGCGGGGCTAGAACCTCACGAGAACAAAAGTATTGTTCCATGGAGATGGTATGAGTAGTCCTTTTTATTAGTGTCTGGTATGAAATGAAAGAAAAAGAAAAAAAAAATACTTTTCTTGTTTGGAGGAGAAATGCAAGGGAGTGTAATTTTTTTTTCAAAACTAGTATTTGTTTTGTTAGTTAACTAGGTTTCCTTCAATTACGAGTAATGAAATTGAATTGCTTATTTGGAAAAAAGAAGCAAAAAAAATAGTTTGACATCTGAGAAATGCTTTCAAATTAGGGGGACCAAATTAAGATTTTCTACCAGAATTCTCTAAACTAATCCCCTCTATTAAAGATTTATTTAAAAATATTCCCCCCTATTAAATACAATCATAAATTCTAAGATTTATTTCATAAACTTTTTTAATCTCTATCTATCTTTTTTTACTTTTTCTCCTACCAAACAAGCTCTAAAAGTGACAATGCAATTCGTGTTAATGGGTCGTGTTCGTATCAACTCGTTTATTAATCGTATCATAAAACATCAACTCAAACATGACCAATTATCAAATGTGCCAAAGGATGTCAACCCAAACACGAGCTTTTTAATAATCATGTTAATCGCATCAACCTCTTATTGACTCAAACTCATTTATAGCAAACCTAAACCCTCTAACTTCATGTGGGTTTCATGTCATTACCCAAATTGCCACCCTTACTCTCATAAGTAAACTTCATCAAAGCAAAAAAGAACTTGTGTAAGCATTAACATTCCCTAGAAATATGGGGAAAGGAAAAAATGATCTTTAGAAATTGAAATCTCTTTTTCGAGGTTGCTAAACCCTCCCAAACAAGGATAATAATAGGAAAAAAAAAAAAAAACCCTCATTTCTTAAGGGTTTAATTTATTAATTTCTTTTCATTGTTTGAGAATATATTAGTGCAGCTCGTTTTTCAATAAAATAAGTTAATCTAAATCGTTAAAGTTTTTTCTTGCTATATTCTTAAATGGGTTAATTATAAAAATATACCCCTTAGTTTTAATTATTTTACGATTTATTCTTCTATTTTAAGAAACTACAAAGATGTCCTTTAAATTTTAAGAAATTGTTTCAATTTCATCCCTTTACCAATTATAAAATAGAAAAAGAGGCAAAATTAATTTTTTTGACCTAAATGCCTTCTCATAAATAATAATAAATAATAATACCAATTATAAATAAAAAATTAAACATTTTTTTAATAAAAAATTGGAAGTCTTCTTCCTCCTTTGGCTGCAACATTAGGGGTGAGTTTCGATGAGACTGTGACACCAAAGAAACTTGGCAGGGGAGGATTGCAGTGTGGGGAGGGTCATCATGGGCCCTGCGATTGACGACGAATCAAGCTGGAGATCTTCGGCTAGGAATTTGATGGGTCTGAGGCCTCGATCAACGTCAACGACTATTTGAGTTAGAGATCATTGACTAGGTTTTCGATGGGTCTGAGAATGCAATCAATGACAACAAGTTGGGGTTTCCAGAGTGGATGAGAATGCTCCAGCAATATGAGGCAAGGCTTTGATGAAGATGGGTCGGGGGTTGACGAAATGGGGCTAGGGTAGCTAGGATTTGCCAGTGAGGGGTGAGTAGCTGTTTTGGGTAGTCAGGGTGATTGTTGGAGATTTGCCGTAGAGAGGACAGGGCGAGAGGAGGGCTACTTGTCGTGACAAAGGGAGACAGGAAGGGGAAAAAACCAGTAAGGGGGTTGGCTAGGAAGGAAAAAAAAAGGTAAAAAAGAAAGTATTAAAACAATGTCCTTCAAAAAATAATATTAAAACTATGTTTTTGAATTTTTAAAAGAAAAAACTATTTTTTAAAAAACATTGGAGCTCAATTATCCAAACACAACACCCACTTAAGGGTATTATTGTTCTTTTAATTGCTCAAAAATAGAATTGAATATTTCTTCAAATCCCCGGAACACTTTTGTAGTTTTCTAAAATAGAAAGATAAATTATGAAATAAATAAAACTAAGAGATATACTTTTACAATTAACCCATTCTTAACTTTCAAGAAAAATTTCAAAAATTCAAATGTATTTAACACTATTTAACACTTGATGATCTTTGTTTTATAATGTTGTGGGGCCTAATTTATTATACTTGCGAATTATTGCCTTCAACATTGCTCAGGATACTGAGTCGTGCTGCAATTACCCCTCATAAATTAAAATCAAACTTGGTCTGTCTAATTTTGGCATTGCCTTTATTGATATGGCATGGGATAGAACGTCGGAGACGGATAAAGATCAAAATGGCGCTACTCTAAATTTGGTCAGAAAATGACATCATAGAACATAAGCACTGAAGCAGCAGTGTGTCCAATGCAGTGGCAGAAAAGTATAACACATCACTACAGATATATATATATATATATTTTTTTTTTTTTTTCTAATTATCCCTTAGATAATTTGATCATATTTCTTCATGAACCAATCGGGACCATCTGGGATTCTTCCAGACGTTCACAGGTAAGAAACCATCCCTTTTATAGTGTAGTTCGAAACCAAAAAAAGCACATTTTCTTAGTGTAACCAAATGAGAGACTAATCAAGAAAAAGAAGTGTCCTTCCCGGTGCCATTTTCAGCAGTGAGATTTTGTTTTTGACCGTTAAATCTATAGAATATTTGAGAACTTAGTTGATATAGTTTCAAATAACTTTTGTTATAGTGTTTTTTTTCATAAAATTTGAATTAAAAATTAATTAAAACTATATTTTGTGGTTTTAATTTCATTCCCAAACACCTTACTAATTAAAATCATATTTTTTTCTGCAATTTGACTACTGAAATTAAGATACTCTCAAATGAATACGAGTACTCGTCAAAAACTATATATACAAATAGGTATATTTACAGATTGGATTATGCAGATTAACGTGAATCCGAATCCAAACCGTACAAATCGCATCGAAAAAATCCTAATCCAAATTTAATTTGTATTTTTCATAGCTGGATTGAATGGATTTGGGGATTTTATCAACATCCCTACATACGTGGCGAGAGAGAGTGAGAGAGAAAGAGAGATCTTTAGTGGCGCAGAGCCACAAGCTTCGCATATTTTGAGTGCCTATCCATTAATTGAAATCCACGCCTTCCCAAGCCTTTGTAGGCCACATACATGGTGGTATTAGCTTGTTTTTTGGTCGCTTTCACTACATTAGTAATGATGATGTGCCGAAAGTTTCACTTTTCGAATTTGAAAACACTCATTTCATGTGAAATTAATCATTTTATATATCATCGTGAAAATTGATGCCATGAGAGGATAATTTCACAGTGGATTATCAAAGAATAGTTGTGTAGAAATTGTGCATATTTGTAAATATTAAATTTACTCAAAATCATACTAAAATTTCAAAAAAAAATTCAAAATTGACAGGGTTTTATGCAATTCTCACAATTAAAAACGAACCCTACCACCCTACGCAGAATTGTCTATAAAAAGTAGACTGTCAATAGGAAACTATAAAATTTGACTCGTGATTTACGAGGGTTAATAGGCGTTCGTGATTTTTATGAGGTAAATTGCACTTATTCGTCTAAAATTTATTTGCATGTTGCACTCCAACTTATAATTTTGACGTTCAAGATCCTAAAGTTTACAGTGTTTAACAATACAGCCCAACCAATAACATACATAATTAGGGTCTGAAATAAAATTTAAAAAGTTCAATGTCCAGCATCCAATTAACTAATAATGTAAGGTTCATTTATGTAAAGTTTTGAGCAATTGACATCCACTAATGAAAGTTCGTTGGCTAATGAACTATAATTGCAACAGATTTTAAAATTTAAGGTCTCATCAAAATTTGAAAGTGTGGGATCCAACTTACCAAACATAGAGCAACACCAAACACTGCTCCTTTTTAGTTTGAATGATATGGATCTTAAGGGCATTCACGGATTAAAATTTGCGAATTAAGAGTTAATCCATAATCCAATCCGTATATATCGAATTAAAATTTTTTCAATCCAAAACTAATCCGAAAGAGTCTTAATCCAATCTAATCTAATCCGATCCGCAAACAATAGATTCTATATATTGAAAGCCATATATTCACGGATTAAGATTTAAATTAATTAAAAAATTAAGAATAAAAAAAGCATAACATAACATAACAAGGGCTTCATTTGGGTTGTGTTTTATTTTTTTTAACTTAATAAAATTGTAAAAAATTCTAACCGTAACATTTACATATATAAATTGGTATATATAATTTAAGTATTATATATATCGAATTCACGTATTATATAGATTGAAAGTATTCAATCCACAATCTAATCTGTATATATCAGATTGAAAAAAAATCTAAATTTTGTAATTTTTATAATCTAATCTAATCTACTGAACTTACACACGAACACAGGATGTTACTGTCTCCCATGTTTATTGAGAAGTTGAGAACATGGCCGCTAAAGCGGTTCATTTTATCTGAACATGCTTGGCGGAGCACTTCCCCCCATTTCTGCAAGCCTCATTGCTCGAGTTATGGAAGGACTGCCCAACTATAGTTTTGTCAATTAGTCGAGATGGAGTATTATTTGTGGCGAGTGTTCATAGGGATAGTTATCATGCCTGACCTCTTGTACTGCTCTTTGGTTCAATCACTACTTGTTCAATTCTTTTTTATTTTTTATGGCGTAGTGTTTATTCCTCCCCCTCATTTTGTTTTTTGGATCGAGTCTTATGTAATTTTTTGTTCTTTCTTTTGCATAATTTATAAATTTGAGTAGAGTTTAACAAAGGATTTACTAGTTAGAAGGTACCACCTAATTAAGATATCCTAAACTTTCATACATATCAATTATTATCTCTTGTGATTTACTTTAAAAAATAACCTTATTTATAACTTTTACGTCATACAAAGATGTAAGCATATATCGGCTAAAATTGATGGATAGAAAACAATACCTAAAAATTTTAGAGTATGTTTGGTTCGTGGTTCAAATCACAATTCGAATCATTTTGTTACAGTATTTTTTCTTACAAAAATTTAAATTTTCATTCAAATTTTTTATTTAAATCTATGAATCTTCATTCAAATTTTTTAATTAAATCTATGAACCAAACGGACTCTTACACCCAAGTATTCTTTTACTTATACGATAAAATATAAAAATTTACACTATAGTAACTAAAAGTTTTAATTTAGTTCATGGTTCAAATCACAATTCAAATCATTTTGTTACAGTATTTTTTCTTACAAAAATTTAAATTTTCATTCAAATTTTTTATTTAAATCTATGAATCTTCATTCAAATTTTTTAATTAAATCTATGAACCAAACGGACTCTTACACCCAATTATTCTTTTACTTATACGATAAAATATAAAAATTTACACTATAGTAACTAAAAGTTTTAATTTAACCTAAATCTATGAACCAAACGGACTCTTAAACCCAAGTATTCTTTTACTTATACGATAAAATATAAAAATTTACACTATAATAAATAAAAGTTTTAATTTAACCTAAATATGTCACTGTGTCCTTCAATCTTGAATATAAAAAAGAGAACATAAATAATAACAAAAATTTGTTCACAAGAAGCTAGAAAAGTAGAGAACCTTTTTGTTTGATCACTTTTTTCCCTGTTTTTTGCAATATTTTTTTCCCTTTTCAATTTCATATAAACCAAACTAACACTAAAACTTTTGGTTAAATTTTAACACGTCTAGAATCTAGAGATCTCTAACACACACACACACACACACACACGCACACGCACACGCGCGCGCACACACACACACACACGTATATATATATATATATATAATGGTCTCCTGCAATTCCATATCGACCAACCTCTTTTTCTCCCCCAATGAAAAAAAGCTTGAGCTTAATTTCAGGTCCACAACCAATCAGCGCCAGCCACGTGGTCAGCTCCCACGGAAAGCAACCTACCAACCCACAACGAAAAGAAAAGATGATCAAAATTTTGATCGCTCTTGATCAACAGATCAGGACGCTCCTCCATCTACTGGGCCCCACGCCTGATCATCTCCTGGTACTGGTTAAGCGACTCCTGCCTCTGGAGCCTCATCTCCTCGTTGAACTTCTTGATGAACGCCTCCACTCGGCGGTTCAACTCGTCCTGACTCAGCGACGGCTCCTTCCTCAGCTTCCCCGACGACACCGGCGACGGGCTCGGCGACGGGTTTGGACGGTTCCGGTCGGCGAACGTCTCCGACTTCTTCATCTTCGCCGAAGGAGGGGTAGATTGGTCATTGTCCTGCATCATCCCTCCTCCTCCTCCACGCACGTGCGACTCCCACGTGTCGGATTTCTTGAGGTGCCTCGTCAGCGGTATCGGACGGCCCTCCGTAATCGTCTTCCACGTGCTCCCCAGAGTGTCCTGCCTTTTCGGCTTCGACACTCTCAGAGCCTTCCCTCCTGCACAAAAGATCAAAAATGGCCTCAGAAACCTCGCTCAACTACGCTTCTGCCATCGCCGCCGTCGTCGTGAAAAAAAAAAAAAAAATAGCGTAGTCTGACCACCGAAAGTTCGATGGTCTCATCTCTGAATTAGAAAAAAGGACCTCAAAAAGGTCACTTATTTACGTTTTTGCCATCGTCGTCTTCAGAAAACGGAGATTTGAAGTTTGAACAATGGGAACAGAATCGTGTGGAACTCTGACCACCGGAAGTGTGATGCTCTGATCTCTGAACCATTCCGTATCACCGATAAAGGAAAAAAATGACCTCAAAAAGGTCGCTTATTTACGCTTTTTAATAGTCGTTTTCCATTTCAAATTCAACAATGGGAAAAAGAAAGAATTGTGTGGAACTCTGACCACAGAAATCTCGATTGGTCTCGACTCTGAACCAATCCGTTTTAAACAAAATTCAAAAATTTTCAAAAACTTCATAGCATGTGGCGCAAAACCCTCACTTCACGACAAGAGAGAGAGAGAGAGAGAGAGAGAGAGTACCTTCAGGACTAGCTTTGACAGCTTTTCGGTGACCAAACCTCGCAGAAACCGGCGGTTTCTCGTTCTCATTCGGGAAGTACTCCAGAGAAGAATCTTCCCTCTGCAGACCATTCCTCACCGGCGCCACCACAACCGCCTCTTCTCCCGCCTCCAAAACCCTAGCTTCCACCACCGTCGTCGCTGGCTCGCACACCGTACTCTCCACCGTCGCCGACGAGACCTTCGCAACCTCGCCAGGATCGTATCCGTAGCCAGTCAAAACGACGCCGCCGTACACCGAGTAGTCCGTCCTGACCACTCCACTGCCGGAGATCTTGACGTCCTCCGCTGGAGATGGCGGCGGAGGTTCGTCCAGCTTCTGGTGGAGCTTCGACGAGGCGACGATGCTGATGATGATGCCGTTGATGAGGACGTAGAGATAAGGCGGCTTCAGCCATGAGAGGACGAAGCTCCAGAAGGAAGGAACCTCGGAGGCCACGAAATCTGCCACGACGGGAACTGAGAGCTTCAGAGCCACCGCCATGGAAAGAACTCCAGTCGAAATCAGCACCACCTTCAACGAAAGGATCCAGTTGCTGCTCGGATTCGACGAGTACATCGCCATGATTTCTCTGTTTTTTTTTCTTGTGATATTAAATTTAAAAAAAAAAAACTTTTTTTTTTTAGTTTAATGTTTTTCCGGTGAAGGTTCCAGAGCGAGCAGAGGAAGAATGAGACCTCTGAAGAGATACTCAGCACATATATAGAGGGAGAGTGGGAAAGGTTTGCGATGAAACGTGAACCGTTAGATTAAAGACTCTAAGAAGTAAGAGAAATTAAATACGTTTTAAAAGAGAAAAAATTGTGGGAAAAAATTTCACCCAAAAAAAAAATTATGGGAAAATTCAAAGCAAAACTAACAAACAAAAAGGAAATAACTGGAAAAAGATACGGAGCTTTGTAGCTGACCAAAATTACACCACACTATCATAGTAAAAATATTCTTTTTTTTTGTGGAAAAAAAAACTTTTTTTAACGTACAGCAAAAAGTATTCTCTTTTTTTTAAAAAAGAAGACTGCACGGTAAAAATATTCAAAAGATGGGAATTTGTTGCGAATGTGATGGTTTTATCTGTAACATATTTTTGAGAATACTGCTTTTAGGAATTAAGAATACTTAATTTAATTTTAAAAAGAATACTAATTTTAATTATATTATTTTGTGTTATAGATTCAGATAATCTTTAACCATTGTAATAGAGTATTTTATATTTATTCATGAAAACTATTAACGATAAACAAAAATTAATTAATAAATTTAGTCTAATTAAATCTCGATTATTAATAATATATAACTTTTATATATTATATGTTACAATAACAATAAAAAAATTATTATAATATAAAATTTTTAATATAATATACTAAAAGCAACTATAACTAACAATTTTAATGTTAAATATTTTATAAGTTTTCAAAAGAAAGAGGAGGAATTTGGTGGGATATACACATACACGGAGGTCTGCCATGCCAGGTAAATATAAGAGGTGACACGTCAGCAAATAATGGGTTTCTTCCACGTAGCACTTGTGACAAGTGATGGTGTCTACGTGACACGTGAACGATCATAACCAGTGAGAAGGATTAGTCAAAAACAGTGTCTTCCAAATCCAAGGGGGAGACTTTAGAATTGGGCCCTCAAAAATGAGAAAGTGAAACAATCCCAAAAGCAGAAAATGACAGGTCAATTAGCACGAGACTTGGCTTCCACGTTAGCCAATTTCCCCTTTTTGTTGTAATCGTGGTTTTTGCATATCTTGTTCAATTGGATGTGACAGTCAAAACTTTGTGATAATTATACCAGAATCTTCCATACTAGCACTCTTGGCTCAGACAATATTGCACTAGTGAAGCGATTAACTGCCTCTTATCACTTTTGTGGTCTCTTCAAAGTTGATTTTTGGGTGCACTACCGACCACGAAGGAGGCCTTTTTGATGCAGGAATGAAAAATAAATAAATAAATATATAAAGGTATTTCTTATGTAGAAACAGATATACTAGGATAGGTTTTTCATCCCTGTTGAAACCGATCGAAATCATAATTCTGGTACAAATCTAACGGCTAGAAGATAAAACTCTCTTGTTGAATTATGTTTTCAATCCTCATCGAAAAAATAATTTAAAAAAACCCCTAGAAGTAGAAAACTAGTTTTCACCTATATATATTAATATAGTTCAAAATTATTATATATTTTTTTCATTTGATATCATTCAATAATTCAATATGGTATCATACTAATAAATTACTTTTTCATATCATACCACAATTTTTTTCTTATCAACTTAAAAAAAAAAAAAGAATTCCGAATCAATATTTGAAGAGTAGCGCCATCATCCACAAAGGTCTA